>CAJPIZ010000202.1:0-30498 GCA_905368565.1 Medioppia subpectinata
TCATAAGAAAACAAATCTAACGACAAAACCATTGAAGCGAAAGGTAAGGGGTGTTCAACAGGTGTTGCACAACAATCAGTGGTTGGGCTGACTCTCCTCTCACAGGATCTGCAAATGAATGACAAAATTCTCGTTCAATTCAATGCCTTTTCCTATCTTCTCATTCAGTCTCACTCTTATGTATTGAAAACTGGTTTAAATATATTGTGGGAATCAATTAAAACCAGTTTTGTTTCTCTAATGCCGTTGTTATAAAGTCGGCGACTATTAAAACCAATTATTATTAATGTCTTTAATTAGTTATTTGGGAATTATTTTTACTACTTTTTTCTATACAAATATAATTTATTAACTGATTTTGTTTGCATAGAAAACACAAATGGAAATTTCAGTTAGTGTTTAATTTGAGAGGAAATGTATTTTAAGCTTTAAAAGTGTTGTAAAAGTATTGTTAAACTGTTTCACAAATTTATTGTAATTGTTGTAAATTTTAAATAAAACATTTCTCTTAAATACTAAAACATAACTTTTAAATACTAAAAAATATTTAGAATAAGAAATTAGTATAAAATTGACTCAATATTTAGTGAAAAAAGGAAAGAAAAACAACTTTTTGATTGAATAAGTGATAAAAACTTTCTAAAATAGGTTCTTAATAACTTTTAAAAGCAAATAAAATGCAATATTTGTGCTTAATTACAAATATTACGTATTTTAGTGACAAATCCTAATAAAGAAATGAGTATTTCATTTGATGCTTATATTTAGGCGATTATATTAATGAATAATTAAATATTTAATTTTTAGGTCATTTTAATAACACAGTATAAATGTTTTGACAAACAATTATTATGCAAATTATAAATACATGGCAGGGATTCTGAAGGCTATATAAATCCGTATAAGTTATTTCAAAGAGTTATTGGCATCAGTTATATTTGGATATAGATTGGTAACTATCGTATATAATACTGATGCCAATTGCTATTATATAACACTTGTATAAACACTTTAGACGGTTATTGCATAAAAATAACGAAACATAATAATTGTGTGAATTTTCTTCTGCAATAAAAGCATCATTTCATTAGTTTGTGTTTGAGGGCCAGAAAATGCCAAAATTAAAACTGGTTACCTTTATAATTAATTGTTTTATTTCTATAAGCTAAATCTCTCTCTCTCTCTCTCTGCAAAATGATTGATAAAAGGATGTGGCAATCCATATCTCTCTCTCTCTCTCTCTCTCTCTCTCTCTTTCAGTGATATGTAATTACAATAAAATACAGACGCCTGTAGTTTGAAATGACACAACAGATGCTATAATTATTAAAACTAACCAAAAGGGGTATAATTTTTAATTGAATACATGCTTAGAATTAGAGCAAATACAGACACCTTAAGGTTTATAGCAAATTAACAACCATTTCATTTCATTTTAGTTTAATTATACCAGAAAAATATAATCTATTTATTTATCTCATTATTTAACTATAGGTTTATTGTCCAGAATATTAATGAAAACTCAGATACGAAATGCCATTTTGAGAAATGTATGCGAAATATAAAAAGTTGAATGACTTTTGTAGTGATGTTCACAGAATCGTTATCTAAATTAAATCTCACTCTATATATGGAAGTTATATACAAATATAGATTTGAACAAAAATTTAGTCAATTATTAATTCGCTTTTATTTTGATATTAGAATAAATATAAAGTAATTCAATAATTATTTACAAAACAATTATAAAAACTAAATTCACACAAATTTATTGGGAAAGAAACGTAAGCCATAAATGCTTTCATCCCTACAAACAATTCCAGTGGTCTCGCAGTCGACGAGTCTCTGTCGGGCCAACGCCTGCGGAATGTTAGCATCGATGGCCAACTCTTGAGCCGATATGGAGTCCGACTTTTCCAACAAATCTATTATCATATTATTCATGGCATTCGCGTTGTAGTTATCGCTCTCCACAACTATCAGACTCTTGTATTTAACCATTTTTAGGCCACACTTTATCGACTCAAACGTTGAACACGAGTTCAACAAGTCTTCAACAGAGATGAGCTATCATTGGAAATAATTCACAATATGTTAGGCAATAACTGAAGACATGTATGACATTTATAGATGACATACATCGAGACCACGGGCTCTATTGACAGTACAGAAGGCGTCCGTCAAAGACATTTGTCCACCACTTTTCTCGACAATGGGTTTAATGATCTGCGAGATCTGTTTGGCTAACTCTGTGTAGTATTTGTTATCACTGGAGAACTGGGATCTCATCACCGGATCGTCCAATTGGTCACTAATACCTAAACTCAATAAATGGCTTTTGAATAAAACCGTCTGAAAAATAGCGATTAAAACCGCAATTAATTCAATGAACAAAAAGTGTCGCAAATTATGTCATTTAAAAACCTCATCGTTTGAAATGTTATTTCCCTTATCCTTAAGTTTTTGTGTGATATTCTTCGAGAGTCCCACCATTTGTTTGGCCTATAATGTGACGATAAGTTAGTGATAATGAATGACAATAAGTGGTGTTTGGATGTGATTACCATTTGCATCAATTGCTTCATGTCTTGGAAAGCCGTCGATATCTGTTTGTCAGTCAACTCCTGTTTGTCTTTAATCTTTTGCTCAATTCCGCCGATTCCTCCCAATGGGCGGGCCATGTCTTCAGATGGGATCAGATGTGATGACAGTTCGCAATCAATTCCAACCAAAGCCAGGGATCAAATGGATTGCAAACAAACTTTTGTCGTGTGTTTTGTTTACGAAAATTAAAGCCCAAAAAGTGATGAGAAATTCATAGAAAACGTAATGTTTTTGTAACAAAACTCACAAACAGTGAGTGAATCAATGTTTTGATGATTTGTCTGACAATTGGTTTCACAAAAAAAGTTTAGATTTAATTCAAAACTCAATTAAGAGTTGATTTAATCGATGGATAAAATTGTAATTATTTATTGATTTTTGTCTTAATATTTGAGTAGTTTTTGAATGTCATTAACAGTAATGTATTGTTTGCGCTCTTTTTGCAGGACTTGTCGGCGTTTTCTGATCAAGACTTTGATCCAATCGATTGGATCAACAACTGGTTCGATGGCGTCGAAGACAAGTCGTCGACAGAGCCGTTGGCCGCGGATCTGGTCTCGAATCTGCAACTTCTGGTGCAAGAGGTGAACAACTCTTTGGGCGAAAGCGCACAACAAATGATACATAATTTGCCGAAAGTGTTGAGAGAAGCCGAAGGACTCCAAACCGATTCACTACAACTCAAGACACAACTCATTGCCAACAAACAAAAGTTGGACAAAATGACATCCGATTCGTCCAAATCGATGCAACGGCTCATCACTTTGGATGTGATTAAGACACGGATGACAGACACGTGCAAAGCCCTCGAAGAGGCCGACAATTGGACCACTCTTTGGACTGATGTGGAGGAGGTGTTTGTGAGCGGAGACATGTCTGCCATCGCATCCAAATTAGTGGGAATGCAGAACAGTCTCAATATTCTGATCGATGTTTCCGATTATGAACAACGGGTCCAACGGCTCGAAGAACTTAAGGACAAGTTTGAGGCGATGATTGAGACGGAAGTTGTCAATAGTTTCACGTCTCAGACATCAGATTCGGCACATCTTTATGTAAAACTCTTTAAAGACATGAAACGATTGCCTAAACTGAAGAACTATTATCACAAATGTCTGAAGAATCAAATTCTTATGGAATGGAAGCGAATCATTGTTTTAGATCCCGAAGAGAGTGTAATCGATTGGATGAATGGTTTGCATGACTTTCTGTTGTCGTTATGGCACTCGCAGATCATCTTCTGCTCTCAAATACTATTTCCCAGTGATTTTGAGACAACAATCGAGACATTGAGCGATATATTGGTCGATGTTTTCTCATCACTTGATCCAAGTCTTACGCAATGTATCAATGAATGGATTGAAAAACAAAACAATCCGTTAGAAAGCGTGCACTTTATAATAGAGATGAAACAATTCACTCATCAATTCTGCAAAAGTCTTGAACTTAGCATTGAGTCCAACCTTTCGACTAAATGTGTTCACAAACCGAGTGTCGAATTGTTAGCTCAGGTGTTGTACTCTCCTTATCAGCAAATGATGGATAAATACATCAGTCTTGAGAGACAGTGTCTCGACCAACAGCTGGTTGTACTCGAGGCCATCGGACAGCCGAGTGAGTCGTTGAGGAAAGCGTTTACATTTGCTAAAGAAGTGGAGAAACGGTGTCACCAGTTGTGCCAATCGGTTGCCATTCCATGTCTACTACCGGTTCTTCAAAACTTCTTTACCAAATATTTATCTCAATTCAAGTCAATTGTGGCTCAAATTCGTCAGAAATCGGATTCAAGTGAGAATAAGTCGTCGATTCCGGACTTTGCGCTCTTCCAGTTATCTCTGTTCACACTTCAGGCCAGCGGTGAACTCATCGTTCAGACGGAACTCTTTCAGCAGCAACTCTTCACCGGTTTAATGGAAGTGAACAAAAATGTTTCCCACATTCCCGCCGACGGGACCGGCAGTCCGTTCACTCGTTTCGATCAATTGATACTCAATTCGAGTAATCGTAAAGAGTTGACCACTTTATTGGATGTATTGGTTCGCAACGAAAGCGCGGCCACTATTTTGGAGTCAGTTCTCGAGGAATGCAAACACATCTGTTCGATGAGCGCATCTCTTGTCATTGATTGCGCTCTTAATTACATCCAAAACCATTTGAATGATGTCTCGAAACTGGTGTCGGAAGCGTTCAAAGAGAACGCCATGAGTTGCGAAGAGGAAGACATGCATGCGTTTAGTCTATCGCCACAGGAATACATCACTCAAATCGGTCAGTATTTGTTGACAATTCCTCAACATCTGGAACCGTTCGTATTGGACGAGAACATCGCCTTCAAAGTGGCCCTGAAGTACAGCCGTCTCAACACGAGCTACAGCTTCGAGCCGACGGTCAGCGACAATAACGGCGCCGAATATCTGTTGGATTGTATGACACAGAGAGCGGTCGACGCCTACATCAACATCATTATGAAACTCAAGCGAATCAATAACTTTGCGAAACAACAGCTCATCACTGATATTAGCTATTTATGCGATGTGTTGGACGATCTCGGCCTCACTCCCGGCCATCAGTTCCAACTGTTGCTCAAACTATTGAAAGCCAATCCACAAGAGTTTCGCGCATTAAAGCAATCAAATAATTCAATGTTTGTCAATGCGATCGAAACACTGTTTTATAAACCATGAGTTAGAATACAATATAATTTATATTTATTTTTAATAATAATTATTGTAAATGTTTTTCTGTCGTTAAAACAATGATTAATTTAAACACAAATTTATGAATTCATGCGATTATTAAAATGAAAGTAAAAGTGTTGTCGTATGGAAGCGGTGGTCAACTCAATCGCTGTCGTGATCAGCCTTTCGCTTGCGTGAAGTGGAGGCGCCGTTTTGGACCCGAATGTTGAACTTGTATTCCTGATCGCAGCCCATATACGCGTCGGACATGAAATAGAGAGTGTATGTGTGCTCTCCCGGCGTCGGAGCCGTGAAATCCAACTTCACTTTCGACTTCTGTTGAATACTCAACCGCTTGATAGAGATGAGCGAATTGGCGTTGGGGTCGCCGATCACTACCCACCAGCCCTCCTCTCGCCGGTGCACGAAGAATGGCGCCATCACCGGACCCACTGTCTCGTCTTCGCGCTCCAACTGCACCACAACATTGACCGCAGAACCGCTATTCCAGTGATTACAATACCATTTAGAATCATAGCTATAATTATATGTCATATACCTCTCGATGGAGTCCTTGTCGACAATATCGTAGGTGAGCTCAATGTTAGGATAACTGTTGCAAAACTTGGCCACGTCTGCCATTTTGGCCGAATCGAAGCGCAACAGTTGGTCCCTCTCTTCGTCGTCCAAATCCATGATATCGAACACGGATTCGACTCCTTTCTCATTACATCTCTTGATTAAATCTGAGCCAAAATGAGGCAATTGTTTCAAATAGGAGTCCTTATTCCAGAGCGCTTGAGTGACCATTTGTGCCAATTCCATGGCCGCCATCGCCGGCCCCAACCAGCCGTTAGAGCTCAACACATCCACACACGCCTGTATCAGACGAATCGATTTCGACAGAATCTCTTCGGTGTCCGACTGGAGTTCGGCCGACAAAGACATTCGGGAGAGATGTGCCTGAAGTAGAAGATTGGTCTTCACGTGCGGATCGGTATACTTGATATTAGCCATCCTTTGCGGCACTTTTGCCAAAAGTTGTTTCAAAATAATGTCCTCTTTATGTCGGATGGGAATCGACTCATACTCTGCGGCACTGCTTATGATTTCAATCAAACCTCTAATCTTTGTCTTCGAGTTCAAAGACATACTAAACAATTCGATTGTCGAGTAATTGATGTAATAATAGGCGGCAATCATTCCGAGATTGAGTGGCGTTATGTCCATCTCGTTCTCGATGGCAATGCATTTGGAAGTCACCAAATCATTAAGAGTGGACTCAACCAATTCGGACAAATGGTCGGACAGGTGTCGGTGCGTAACGCCCGACAAATTGTAATAATTGGGGTTTTGAGTCATACGGCGGTAGAGGAAAGTCCAGGTCATGTAGTCGACGGCGTCCTGTTTGTTCTCAATCGTTTTGGTCACCACTTCGGCGTTGAAGTGGTCGTGAATGCAGTGATCCAGATGTGACTCCACCGGCAACGGCTCGTACAGGAACTTCTTGAAGAAGTCCTTTTTGGACGACTGGCAGAAGAGGACACACTTTCCGTCCTCATCGAGAAGCGGTCGATTGGCGCGACCGACCATTTGGATCACGTCTGTGATCGGGTAGTCTTCGTAGGCGTGAATCTTTCCGTTGTAGTACTGGGTGTCCATTATTATCACTAAATGTGCGTTTATTGATAGCGACCAACACAGAGATAGCGACACAACCACCACTTGAATGGCTCCCGAATCAAAGAGCTGTTCCACAATACGTCTGTCGATCTGATTGAGTCCTTCGTGAAGATACGCCACACCATTAGAGAGCGTCTCTTTGAGTGTGGCGTCGGCTATACGGTTGAGGAATGGCTCCAAATCTTTTTCAGTGCAGTACAGGAACCGATTGGGCTGAGCGTCGGCCGCCGCGTACGTCAGTATATCAATGGCTGTGATTCGTGTCTGTCGTCGAGAGGACACAAATACCATCACTGGATTTGTGGGCGAATGTGCGAGAATTGATTGGTACACAGGTTTGGACATCGATTGGAGTCGAGAGCCGTTATGTGTTTGATTAAAGCCTCGGATGTGTAGCTCAAGAGGTAGTGGTCTGACGTTGGGATGAAAATTAAAAGTCAAACCCTGATTACAGCCCAACCATTGGGCGATATCTTTGGCGTTGGCCAGCGATGACGACAACGCTATGATTCGAATCGGTTTATCGATTTGTGAGGATATATAACGCATTCGCGATGAGACCACTTCAAGAATGGGTCCGTCTTCGCCGCCAATCAATTGCAAGTCATCGACAATATATAGGTTCACGTTTTGGACATTCTTCCTCTGTTTCCAACGGCGAGAGATAACGTCCCACTTCTCAGGCGTCGATATAATAATGTTTCCTTTGGCCAAAAGTTTCAAATCGGTGGCCGTCTCTCCCGTCAGAAGAACCACTTTCTTATTCAACAACATTCCGAACTTATGAGTCCAGTCGGCGTACACTATGGCCGCCAACTGTTCCTTCGGAGTCACGTAAACACATTTGGACTCATTTTGTTGGATCGTTAAGAGCCGAAGAATGGCGAACTCAGAGCACACAGTTTTGCCGCTACCATTGGGTGCGCCCACAAACACATTGTCGTCCGTATTGTACAGCGAATTAAATACTTGTGTTTGGATTGGATTAAAATACGGAAACTTTTCCTTATATAACGCCTCATAACTGCCATTCCTTAGCGCAGAGACAGGAAGCGGCTGCAGATCCAGAAGCTCTGTCGGCGGCGGATATTTTTCGGGCAAAATCAAGTGTCGGAACGAAACGGGAAATACAGTTTCGGCGCCAATCCATCGGTCGGACACAATGCGGATGAAGTATTGCGGCGGAAGCGGATCGAAGACAGGGATGAAGAACTTGACGATGTGTTCGTCCTGACAGTACTTCTGCTTCAATAGGAAGTACTCGTGATGAAGGATCAGCTCTCCGTCCACGTCCTCAATGATGATCCAAAAGGCTTCGGAATTTCCGTGAAATTTCTCATCCCATTGAAAGTCAGGAATGATTGTCAGCTCAACCTTTAGTGTGGATCGAGTGATGGGCTGTATGTGTGCCGAGAGCTCCAGTTTCGGGAACTGATGGATGTATTTGTGAACAGTTTTGCCTAATTTAGGCATTCGAAGCAATTCTCCGATTTCGTTGGGACCCAAATCGTACAGTCGTTCCCACGGGAAGCCCTTCTTCTCAATCTTTTTCACCACTTCTTCGGGAATGCGTCTGAATTGTCTCAACGGAGACATGGATTGCCACATCCTTTTATCAATCATTTTGCAGAGAGACAGCGTTTTGTCGGCCAACTGAGCCCAACCGCTGTGCAAAACTATCTCATGAATGGCGCGCATAAGTCTGGCAGCAGATTGTGTCACATAAACCATATCCGCCATAAGCGCCAGTCCCTCGAGTTTGAGTTGAGAGATGTAGGCCTGAAGGAGAACATTGACTTTGGCCGACGGCTCCTCAATGGACTCTTTGATAGGAATGGGAACCCTTTCCATGAGTTTCATGAGTTCGAGCTTCTCTTCCTCTCTAATCGTTATATTTCTGAATTCACTCGAAAGCGAAAACACGCGAAACAATTCAATCTCAGAGAGTGTGGGCTTCAAGAGCTGGTTATATGTGGACATTGTCTCGTTTGTGCAGTAGTAATGACTGGCAATGCGTCCCAATTCGGTCACTTGAACTGTACCGGACTTTCGGTCAAACTTTATAAGATTTGATTTGTCGAGAACAGAAGCCGCCGTATATATCAGGTTTGATCGGTGGGTCTCCAGCAACGGGTCCTCTTTGACCGCGTCGTGCGATATGCTGTAGAGGGTTGGGTTGCGAAGCATTCGCACGTATAGGTAGGTGTAACCCAACCAAGTGGTCGCGTCCTTCACGTTCTGAATGTTTCCCAATACGATCTCCGCGTTCAACATATCGGGCAGTTTTCCCACCAGTTGTGACTCAATGGGCAACTGTTGGTTCAATAAAGACAAATAGTATTGTAGTTCCGAGTGCTGTGTTATGAGAATGCCTTCGCCTTTGGTGTCATACTGTGGTCGACCCGCGCGACCCAACATCTGAAGCACGTCCAGCGCTCCCAACTCAGCCCAACGGCCTTTGTCCGGGTTATACACTTGAGTGCCTTTGATTATGACTGTATGTGCGGGTAGATTGACACCCCAGGCCAGTGTGGCCGTCGACACCAGCACTTGGATGTGACGGTCGGCGAACAGATCCTCGACCAGTGTTCGGTCGACACGAGTCATACCCGCGTGATGTATGGCAAAGCCGTACGGCAACAGATCCTTCAGCTCCAGATTCTTCACTTGTTCCGCTTCTGTGCGCAACACTTCGGTAGAGGCGGCGCCTTCTTTCAAGAACATGCCTAACGTGTCTTTTTCCAGACACATATCGCGCACAGCTCTGGCCGTCTTTCCCGTCTCTTTGCGCGAGTGGACGAAAATCAAGAGTTGATTCTTTCCCGCCTGTTTCAGCACCTCGTCGTACAGAATCTCGTTCATCAACTGATACCTCTTGAGGGCCTTCTTCTCGGTTATGCCGATGTATTGCTGTTCGAGAGGGACGGGACGGAAGCTGTTGTCGAAATAGAAGAGCCCTTTGGCGGCGTCCACGCGCAGGAAAGTGGCCACGTCTTCGTAGTTGGGGAGCGTCGCCGACAGACCCACCAAACGGATGTCCTCCTGAGTGGTCTCAATGCTGCGGATCATACGCGCGACCAGACATTCGAGAACCGGTCCCCTCTCGTCGTGCAGTAAATGGATTTCGTCAAAAATAATCAGTTTCACGATCTGAGTGTACGTCCGTTCGCCGCCCTTTCGCGTGATTACGTCCCACTTCTCGGGCGTACAGACAATCACTTGCGTGTCGTTAATCTGTTCGCGAGTCAACTGGTGATCGCCCGTCAATTCCGACACTTTAATGTTGTAAGACTGGAGTCTCTTCGAGAAGTTGCCCACCATTTCCTGTACGAGCGAACGCATGGGCGCCACGTAAATGATTTTGAACTCATCGGCGCTGATTAGGCCGGTGTTGGGATCAATATGTTTGCCGATCTCTCGCATAATCGTAAGCAAAGCGACGTTTGTTTTGCCGGCGCCGGTGGGCGCGCACAGCAGTAGGTTCTCATCGGTCTCAATGGCGGCTTTACATAAGCGACTCTGGATTCTGTTGAGTGTTTTGAAGCCTTCAAACGCCGGCTGAGCGTATTTCGGCAGTTTGTCGATCGGAACCAAATTCTGTATATATTGTGAGATATAAATCACATATTAATTGTCACATACTTTCATACTTTAATCAAATTGATTGTTAGATTAATGTTTGGTAATAATGTGTTTCACTATATCTCCATTTAAATGTCAAGAACTCCATTAAATTGGTAGCTATTGTAGTAGAATGGAGAGAATGGGACAGAAGTATGATTAATGTAAACCATAATTACCTCATTTGCATCAAATGGTTTGGGTTTGAGCGCCGGAACGTGTATTACTTCGCAACCTTTGCGTTGCTTACGGAACGAGCCGTCCGGCAGTTGACACCTCTTGTTGGCCATGAAATGTGAGCCCTGAGTGAAGGCCATGTCATCCAAGTCGAGCATCTTATTCTTCGACGTCTTAGCGCCCATATCTTCATCCATGTCTTCGCCGTCATTATAGGACTGCGATTTTCCTAAATCTTTGCGCCTCTTATCGGTTCCGTTGGTGTCCGTACTCTCGAGCGCTCTCAAGATTTTGGCCAAATCTGGATCCGATTGCATCTTCTCTTTGAGGCGATCCTTTTCGGACTGTTTCTGAGCCGAAGCCAAAAGAGTGCAGTAAAGGATTGTCGACCGGTTTTGTCGCAACACTTTAATGAAGTCGAACTGATCGAAGCCCAAGAGTGACACCAATTGGTTCTCCACCTCGTGATCATCTCTCGACACCTTCAGAATCTTGAGAACGTCGGCGGCCTTAGTGTGCGCGACCTCCGCCTCGTCGTACACTTTGCTCAGATTCCTCTGCAGCCAAAAGGCGTCCACTTCTCGCGGATGAACCGCTACTGAACTCGATTTGGCTCTTCGGTCGCGTCGAGTCTCCACTTTAGTTGTCTCTAAATTCTTGGCATTAATGGCCGAATCGATGTCGGCGTCCACACCGTCCGCGTCTTCGTCGTCATCGTCTTCGCGCACTTCGCCCACAATCTCGTCGTCGTCTTCTTCGTCGGACTCCTCGAACTGAACGTTCACTCCGTAAGTGTCGCTCAAACTCTCGTCTGTCTGGTGCTGAGCCATCGACCGCTCCTCCACACCAAAGTCGGTGATCTTTCGGCTCAGATTAGCCAAAATGGCGTACTTTTCTTCGGCCAACGATCCCAACAGTGATTCGCACTCTTTCTTCTTCTCCTTTTCCTTCATTTTGTCGCCTTTTATCACTTGTAAGATCTCGTCGGCGGCGCCGCACATGACATCTCGCGGCTGATCGCCGATCATCTCCGATATGAACGCCAGAATCACTTCATAGGTCTGTCGAGTTTCGGGCGTTTTTGGCCGATATATGATTCCCACCGTTTGCTCGATCTCTTCCGACAGCAACGACTGGCCCTTCATTTTCGACAAATCATATTTCGACGACTCGTTCTGTCGACTCTTCTTCGACTTCTTCACCCTCTCCTCGGTCTTCGAGGTCTGCGGTCGAGTGCGTTGGTATCGGTCACCCATTCTGGCCGTAACCGTACGACCCGTGAGGGACAGCACTTCACCGGTCGCCTCGTCTTTGGGACGCCTTTCGATGAGACGAGTGTCCGCTTGGAGGACGAGATTAGAGTTCTGGTCGTAAAAGACAAATAAATATGGGATTAATATCAAGTGATTATCTACTTATGGCCACAATATCTATATTCTTCAACAAATGTGGTCAACACTTACCGCTTTGTACTCATACTGAAGATTACGGGCGGTTTCATCCGCCATATCTGACCCTTAATTGTCTTCTTGTAGAAAAACAATTGAAGTGACAGTCAATTGGTTTCAAACGGTGTCTCAAATCACAACATGTGTTGCCTTTTAATTGTGGATCAAATGATTTGAATTGAAATCAATTGCAAATAGCGTTCAAAACACGACTAATAATGAAAAACACGAAAACGTTTTGCACATTGTTTTCAATGCAAACATCGCTTTCATTACGACTTCACTCAACGTAAGCAACGTTTGCAACAAAAGCCGGTTTACGTTATTAATGGACCGATCATTGAATGCAACGCTTTTTGAATGCAAACACACTTTGCATTGCATTGAAGGCAACACTTCTTCAGACACCTCTTCCAGCGATGGCCTGTCGTTGGCCTCAAGAGTCGGCCAAATGCTCGCAAGTGATAGACGCGGCCCCCGATTGGCCGGCGATCGAGCCGTTGATCCGCAAGACTGTGGACTCACATCACTTCTCCCGATGCCTGCAATTGTTGTCCACAAACAGTGGTCTCATTCCTCTCGTCGAAGAGCACATCCGACGGACGGAAACGTTGAGCTATTATTGGGTGAAAAATATACCGATATATGTATTGATACACAAAGTGCTGATCGAGGCGTTCGTCAAAAGAGGACAATTGTGTGGCCTTTCGGTGGACAAAGAGGTGGATCGGGACGACTGTATGGCTCTGTTGCCCAATGGAGTGCTCGTCCTTTCGGTCAAAGAGTCCACTTATCACAGGACAGGACTGATCGGCAAAAAGTCGATTCTTTACCGGAAGAAGAATTGTGTGAAAAAATATATGATTGAAATCGATCTGAAGAGCGAGAAGTTTACGCCCGGAACCAAACTCTACGCCCGCACTCTCGAGTGCCTCCAGAGGTCGGGCCTTATATTCGATGTGTTTGTTAAGTGGGAAGTGAGTGAAGACACGGACGCAATGAGTGGTGACATATCGTCGACGTCTATAGAGAACTTCTTCGGGTATATCAGGGATAATAGCGATGACAATAGTTTGCGGACAATTGAATGCTTGCGGTGTTTGCCATCGTTGCGAAAGTTTGTCAATAAAGACGTTCCGATTCCTGTCATCAAAGACAACGTGTCTGAGGAAGCGTTGGATGCGTTGATTGAATGGTTTGGCGCACAGATGTGTCAAATCGATTGTAACCAATCGGAAGAGACGGATGTCTCCACATTTGGTATCGCAGACTACGAAGAAAGGGATGACATTTCATGTATCGCTTTGAACGGCTTTTTCACGTCATTTGATGTGAAAAGGCTTTTGAATGCATTAAAAGAAGCGATGGCTTCGAGTAGTGATGTGTTTGGTGTGAATGGATTGAATGCTTTGATTGTGAATGGCTTTGAAGACACGCCCATCGCGTGGAAAGGGGCCCGAAATGAACACTCGAAGAACTTGAGCGGTGAAAACATGTATGGCATCGCATGGAGTGGACAGCAATCACACGACAAGGGGTTGAAAGTGATTTGGAGGACTGCAGAGGAATATGATTTTGGTATTGAAAAGCTTTGATTCTTCGAATCGAGAGAAAGGATTTAATTGATGGTTACATTGATTGGAGTTTGTGTTGCTTTGAAGACTGAATCAATGGTTACTCCCATAAGACAAGTTGAGGCACAGAATCCATTGAAACCAAGAATATGAACACATATTAACAATTATTGTCAGATTATTGAATAAAAGTTTAATTGAAATATATATTTATTAATAAATGAAATGTTAATTATGTGTGATTTACACAAACGATTGATTGTGTGGTTTATGACAAAATTCTCTATTTTTATCCTTCATTTATACATTTATAAATTAACGCAAATTAATTGTAAAGTTTTGGAAATTCAGTTTTCAAACAATATACTTGTATCTGATTGTTATGTTTTTTATAATAATTAAAAATTATTTTATTAAAACCTAATAATTAAAGATTTGTTTTGTTTATAACGTTTGGTAAACAAAAGTATGACTTATTTTTTCCAAATTTGTGTGAATCGGCGCTATTTTGTGGTAATATGTCCGTTGATAGGCTATGGTATGTACTCTTTGATCAATAATTTCAATCATCATTTGATACCACATAAGAGAGTGGAAGAATCGCTTCATATGACTTTGGTATTGATTTTGTCAGTAAAACTAAATTTTAAATAAAAGTAAACTACTTATTAATAAGTTTTTAAGTTCATTATACACAATTAAATAGTTTTTACTATGGTAATTTTATATTTATTTAATTTTACAAAATATTTTGACACAAAGTTTTGTACTTGATAATGATATTTATGTGAATGTCATTTTTAAAAATTATATTACATTTAAATGGTATGTAAAATTATGTTGAATTAAAACTACGGTAATTTAATTTGATGTAAATTTTTCACATATAGTATGATATAAAATATTAAGTCTAAAAATTAATTTCAATTTTTAATTTCAAAGATGTGTTTTGATTGTAACGTTTGCTAAACAAAAGTATGACTTATTTTTGCCAAATTTTTGTGAATCGGCGCTATTTTGTGGTAAGTTTTCATTGAGTGTTTCGGGCAAAAAGCTCGACGCTATGCCCGCTATAAGGCATCCAAAACCCATTATAAACATCGGAATCCAAAGACCATATCTTCCCTATTAGTTAGGAAACAAATACAGTATTTAAGAAATAATAATAATATTAATTTGAATATTAAATAATTACCAAATAAGTAATTTGCGGAATAATGATGGCCACACCGGAGCTGATTGTCGAGCAAATACCCATTCCCTCACTCCTAAGAGTTGTGGGGAATATCTCAGCCGCCTGTTGGAAGATAATCATATAGGAAGCGGCCGTTCCTCCCTTTCCCAGTAATGACATTATTGTTATTAACGTTTTCTGTGACGGATCGATGAGAACGGGAACACAAAGACTAAATCCGCACACCATTAGCGACAATGTGTTAGTCCATCGGCGGCCGAGTTTACCCTCAATGAGATACCAGCCCAAGAAGAGGGCGGGAATGTCGGCCAAAGCCAACAGAAATGAATTCATTAATTCATTGCCGTGAAAGTTAAGTGCGTTGACCGCCAGACCCGCATAGGCTATAACATTGGCCACAAATAGTATGATTAAAATAAATAACTGTTTTCGTAATTCTGGTATTCTTATGAAATCAAGCGTTGAATCTTTTTGTTCAGACTTTTTAAGCTCTTCCTGTTTGTCTCCCACTTTCTTATATTAAGTAATTGTCAATTAATTAAATTATAATCACATATAAAACATAATAAATTACTTGTATTTGAATCATCAGGTCTTTGGGTGGTGTGAGGCCATTGACTTTAGCCACTTTAGTGAGCACTGTATGCGCCTCTGCATACCGTTTCTGAGTGATGAGCCACGAAGCGGATTCTGGAATAAATCTACCACGTTTTTAGAGTTAACCACATTGATTTATATGAAATATTGTTTTTGTATGAATTTATTGCATATTTCTTACTTCCATAATATAATGTAAGGAATTGTGACCACAAACTGAAATACTGCTAATAAGACCCAATGGCCAGTCAAGTAGACCACACCGGGAAGTATACATCCGCCCACAGAATAGCCAATGGCTGACAGACTCGATGTCTTTGACCGATAATCTGTTCCCACAAATTCCATCGCTTTAACAAATATTGTAATCATTATTAATATTTTAAATTAAAATACAATCAGTGATTACAAACCTATAATGAAAGGTATTTGATACTGAATTACAAGGAAACCTCCGCCAATGAAACGACAGATCGAGAAACTTATGATATCCCGCAAAACAATTGGCGAAACCAATGATAATAACATTATTATGTTTACGATTAGAAACGTCTTCTTTCTGCCAATCCTGGATTCAAACATCATTTCAAACAATAAATACATAAAATTCTTTAAACATTATTATATAATTGGCTTTTGTGTGCAATCAATGAAGCGTTAGTTTATGAAAGTGACAATTGAATGATTTAATTACACGATTTTGAGTAAGAATTTAAAGTATTTTTGCTAATTTCTAAATTATATTATTGTCTGACTTGTGAGTGGAAAATAATTAATATTTTTATGCAGTTAAAAATATAATAATATATTGTGTTTAATAACTATAATATAAAAATTAAGTGTATTTTATATTTATGGATGTTTGGAGGATAAAAAGACTACATAAATCCAATTAATTTATATTTAATTTATAGCGATATCAATATTTTAATGATAATGAATATTAATTACCAATCGGTAACCGCGGAGAAGATAGGAGTAATGATAACGAGTCCTATCGCTCCCAAAGACATCAATAGACTTACATAATGAGCGTTATTGCAAACCAAATCAAACTAAACAAGTAAATAATTTTAAATATAAAATATAACTATTAAATTGTTAAATAAAAGTGTATAAAGTTTATTTAAAAATTAATCAAATCATTATGCATTATAATTTTTATATGTATATTAAGTTAATTTATAAATTACTTTAAAAGTTTCAAGTAAAAAATAGTTTACTACCGGTATATTTAAAAGTTTTGGAGAATATAAAACAAGAAAAATTACCTTGGTGGTTGCAGTTGCTTCAAACACATCCTTTTCGTAAACCCAACCTCTATCACACTCTTTAGTCTTAATATCGGATCCGTTTATTACAGACATAATTGTTGTGGTATTCACTAAACCATAATCAATATCAAACATACGGCACTTATCATGAGCTACTAATCCCTGCTCTATAGTTAGTGGTCTAATGAGCTGTTGTTGTACTTCTTTGGATAGATTGGCCAACTCTGGGACATAACACCAGTGCTCGGGTGTCGTCAACATAAATATATAGTCGTATAATATATTCAAAGCCGACGCCGGAATCAAAAGTAAAATAATTACAAGTTTTTGAAACTTTCCGAAATCTCCCACTCCTTTGAGCAGATCCTCGAACTCCATATTTTGTGACACTTTTAATAGTTGTTAATGTTTTTTATATTACTTTTTATGATATGAGAAAACATTTATTAAATTGTTTGATTGAGAGATGAATTGTCTTCCGGAATGGTTGACATTCAATTCAATTGACAATTTAATTGAATTTATTATATAATATTCTATCCCTACGATCATAACCTTGATTTCAAAATACATTTATAAAAATATAATAACATGCTTAAATGTTTAAAGCAAATTCATGAATAACACACTGAACTTATAATTATAATCAATTCAATTCGTTATTTGTTTAGCTTTATATATTAAATTAATTTATAAACAAGAAATCTATCATTTTTAACATTGCAATAAATTAATTCAATGATGTGATCAGAACTTATGCGATATGTCCACAGATTTATACATTTTTATAGATAAAAATTGCACAGAATTTTACTTTTATTTCTACATTTACATAAAACTTATATTTACATTAAATTATAAGTGGAGATCATTCATAACATTTTACAATAAATTTATGAATAGATTCTCAGATTTTTTTATCAAAGAAATGGGAAACCAATAAATTGATAATTAAAATTAATTGACAATTTACATAAAATTAGGAAAATTTGCAACAATTTCTCTTCTTGTTTATACATATGAAATAAATGTCTGCTTTATGTCCCAAATCTTATCATTTTGGGAACATTCTTGAGGGTAGACTTTAATATAACAAACATATGCTGTACTTAATGTTGTGTTTAAATTATTTTACACTATTCAGCAATTATCACTATAATTATTAAAATAATTATATTTGGTTTATAAATCACACATTTTTATGCTTTATAAGTACAGCGAAACATAATGATTGTTTGTAAATAATTAATGCTATTTTTAAAGTTTTAAATAACAATTATTATAATATCTTTATGCTTAAAAGTGTAAATGTATGAACGTACTTGTTCTAATTAAAACTGATGATACTGTACTGTACTCTAAATATGTTAAAATAGTAGATAAATGTATATTGGTAAATATTGAATATCTGTGGTGGAGGTCTCACCGCAATGTACTTGTGATAAAAACTTGTGACAGAATCAGTCACAGCCTTAAACTAATTTGAATTTAATCTTCAATAAGTGATTGATTTGTTTGTTTGGCATTAAATTAAACTTAAATTTTGATACAAAAAATAGTTTGGTTTGTATTGATAGTAACGTTTCATACGATAACGTGTTTTATTAATAAATCATTTCATTTGATTTGTTTGACAGAAAAGTCAAAATTTTTATAACTACAGTATAACATTTTCTCATAGAAAATTGTTGTATTCAATGTGTGGGCACAAGTTTATTCTGGTTAACAAAAAAATTACCATGGTGTTGATCAAACTTCACACCATGTTGATTCAGGTTTATTCACATTTAGAATATTGAATCTAGTTATTTAAATAAATTAATTCATCACAAATATTATCTTATATTTTATGATTAAACTTATAATAATTATTACAAACTTACAAATTAAATAATTTTAAATGATAAATATGTTACATGTGCTATACAATAAATTAGAAATAAAACTGGAAATAACCTAGGTCAATAAGGAATAATTAAATTGTGTGAATACACACACAAATAGTGGCCGTCAATGAATGCGGGGGCAAATGGGTTGACCACAAACAACGTGACGCCAACTCACAAAACAATGTATTGTTGTCTATGTTTTTGCCGCCAAACCATTGGTTGCAATGACTTTCGCAATGCATTCCCAGTCATAACATGTCATAACATAGACTCGCATTGCGTTTGCATTAATTGATTGGTCGCACAAATGGACACAAAGCCGAAGACAAAGCCGAAGACAACGGCCAAAGCGATGCACTTCTTGGAAGTGGACGAAGACCTCAGACGTATGGCACAGACGGAGGCCTCGAAGACTCGGTGTCCGTACGGAAGCCGTTGTTATCGCAAAAATGCCAATCATTTGCAACAATACCGTCACGAAGACTCACCGCAGAAGAACACACACCACAGACCAGATGCCAGACAAACAGTCAGACACGATGTCAAGAGAGGTAATCCAGTGGTCGTGGTTTTGGTCGTTGGGTTTGTAATGATTGTTGATTTGAATTATTTTTTAGGCAAAATCACCGATTTTTTCGTCAAAAAGCCGAACATTACTCCGAAGAAGCGTTTACTCGAAGAACCCAAAGAAGAGAGCGATTATGAGATCGAAGACGACTCCGAGGATGACATGAATTCGTCGGCCGTTGTGTCGAAAGCGGCCGCAAATACTGGTCACTCGAGTGAAACACCGAAACGCAAGAAGCGAATGGTATTTGGTTTGCCATTTGGTTATGAGTTGTTGTGATAATTGTTTTTATTGATCACTTGTTTTAGTCCAATTCGAAGACCAATAGTAATAGCAAGAACTCGATGAAAGGCAAGCGCACCGCCGATGATGTCGTTGACAGCGCTTTTGATGACAGTCTGAAAGCAATACTAACTGACGATAACATTGATATGCAATCAAAAGCCTTAAATTGTATAAAACTATTAATTTTTTAATTTGCGGTAAAGATTGAAATCTTATGATAATTTCAGTTAAGAATCGGTCGCCTAAGAAGTCGCCGATGAGATCGCCGTCGCGTTCGCCGATAAAAGTGCCAAAGTTTTCGATTGTGAAACCCATCGATGAATTGCTATTAAATAACGACAACAAACCTCAGACATCAACAGAGGAGACAAACACGACATCCGATGTCAGCGAATGTTGCGCTTCGATGACGAGTCCAGTGAAAGCAAAGTTAACACCAAAACAGTTAAACGGAGTGTTGAAAGAGATATTTCTATTTGAAATGCCGAAAGACTTCTTTTATTTGTGGCATTTCTGCAAATCTCTTGATCCACGAAAACCCGAGGGTTTGTTGAAAAGCATTTTACCATAATTTTATATCTATTTGGATATGATTACAATTTTGTGTCACATTTACAGACGCTTTGATCGATGGTTTGGGTCTAAGACTTGTGGGTCCGTACGATGTGCTGACGGGACGTATAAAGAAGAGTGCCATCAAAGACAGGGATCAAGTTCTGTGTCACTGGAGATTCTACTATGATTTGCCTGAATTCCAGACTATTTTGGCCTCAAATACAAATGGCTATCATTTGGGTTACTTTCGCGACGAACCCTACGAAGAGAATCCAATTGTTGTGTCCAATAGTGGCGACAACTCGTGTATGATTGAAGGGATGGCCGATAATATCTGTGCAGCGCTTTATTTGCTGATCCAACGACGCAAACCAAAGGCCGCCTCTAATGCAAAGTGTTTAACAGAACTCGAGTCCAAACTTAAAGAGTTCTGCACTAAAAACAAAATCAATTTCACTGAGAATTCGAGACTAAAGTCAAGGAAACCAAAAGTGAACGCAAAGACGTTCAACGAATTGGGTTTCGTCGTGCCGTACGATAAGAAGACAGAAGTGGGTTATCGTCCGCTCCCGCAGACCAACTCTGAACTGAAGAAGTTGTTGTCGGCTATCATGAAAGTGGACGTCGATGTGAGAAACGAAAGCAAATCATTGGCTGATTTGCAGGAAATCATACAATTAGTGAGTTATGCGAACGACGAGTACGACTTCGGTATGGGTTTAGAGTTAGGAATCGATTTGTTTTGTTTCGGCGAACAATACTTTCATAAATCGCTTCTCTATTTGCTGTCAACCGCTTATGAATTACTTAAAAGAGAGCCCTTTTGTCGTATAATCAAAGCTCACATCAATAACAGGCGTAAAGGGTTTCGTTTGGATTGTTTTTAAATATCATTAATTAGTAGTCAATCAATCAATTTTTAATCGCCATTAATTATTTTCATGTATTATTTATTTGTTTAATTTAATTGTAATCTTTTATATAACTTAATGAAAATCATAAATTATTAATTGTTAAATCTGATTAATTTGTGGCAACATTTTTGTCCCATAATTTCTGTAATTATAATAATTATACATTGAATCGTAAATTATAATGATTTGTAATGATTTGCTTTTTTTACTATACTTTCAATGACTAGTGATATTAGGAATTATTTGTATAAAACATATAAACATTTACTTTAATTTATAAGTTGTTTTTCTCTCAATAAATAATGATTATTTAATTTAATTTAAACGACTTTTCTGTTCAAATAGAGTACAGTATTAGTCATTTGTGATTAACAGTGATAACAGCGATTAGCCATAGAAACTAATGATAAAAATATTTACGATTCTTTAAGGTTTCATTTAATAGTAAACTAATAAATAAATATTCCATTGTTTTCTGTGTATCGAAACTCCGTTTTGTATTTTGACAACTGTTTGAACGCAAACATTACAATAAAAATAAATTCATTATTAAAAATCTGAATTGAAAATCGAGTCAATGGAGTTGTACGAGAAAATTAAGGATCAGTTCAGTTTCAGCGAACACCGCAATGAGTGGGTATCGTTTGGGTCGGGAGTGTTGTTCTTCACGGGCTGGTGGATCATATTTGGTAATCATATTAATGTACACAATGTACTACACATGTTGTCTAAACTAATTTATCATTTCAAATATGCGGACACACAGACATCGCCGCCAGATACCCATCTCAGGACCAATTCAATCATACGTATTACATAATAGGCGTGTGCGCGACGCTGGGCTTAATCATGATAAATACGGTGACCACCGAACAAATCGATGGTAGCATGTATTCGGAGGGCCGGTGCGGACCCCAAACGGCTCGCGTTTGGCTATTTCTGGGCTTTATTATGGCATTTGTATCGTTGATCGCAACCATTTGGATACTATTTGAGAAGTTTGTTCAGGAGGGGAAGACCCATAAATACCCCGGAGTGGCTCTCCTTCTCCAGAATCTATTCATTTTTGGCGCTTCTATTCTTATGAAATATGGTAGAAATGAAGAGCGATTCTAATCGTACCATGATCGTATAATTTGCATTGCTATTTTTATATATTAATATAATGTTTATTTAATTTTTTGACTTCTAATTAATGTTATTATTGATAATATTATGAAAATACTTTTATTTTATAAGAAAAGTATTGCAAGTATTAATTTTATTATTTCTAAAAATAAATAAATATCGATTTAATAAATTATGAAAATTGTATATAAGTAACAAATGTTTTACAGAATTAATGGTTAGTAAATATTGTAATTTGTTTTTATACAACAATTTAGGTTATCATTAGTTAACTAAAAATTATTTAAAATTTTAATTTACAATACAGTGGTCTGAAGTGTTGTATTGAATGCATTTGGTTCTAAATCATGCATATTATACACAACATAAGCCCAACTATTAGACATTCCTATGACCACTGATAGGCAAATGAATTTACAAAAAATACCCGGAATTGCCATTTCAGGTACTTTTAGGTTCGCGGCCTCGTATACAATGGCATTACTGGGAGAGCCCGCGGGAAACATGAATGCAAACGAAGAGACAACTGTCACCGGAAGCATAAATCTTAAGGGACTTATGTGTAGGGATTCGGCCAAATGTTTGACAATTGGCAGGAATATAGTACTCGTGGCCGCATTGCTCGACACTTCAGTGAAGAACATACTTAAAGTGCACACAACTATTTGCAGTACAAGTGGAGACAAACCGCTCAAATGTTCATTCAAATGACGGCCAATCACTTTCGAGAGACCCGATTCCTATAAAGATCTAAATGTTTAAAACAAATTGGCAATAATGTAATGAAAAGTACCTTGATGCCCGATGACATGGAAAATGCACCTCCCATAAGGAGAAAAACACCCCAGGGCACTTTCTCGTTCACCGCTTTCCATGTCATCAATGGTTTGGAGTTCTGTAAATCCCGTGGATTGGCCGGAATCACAAACATCATGCACACTATGAACATGGCTGCCGAAGCATCGTTTATATAGTTGGATCTGTTTGATTGTCAACATAGAAATTACTTGTAAATGAAGTGTTAATAAAGTTTTTGCAAATTCCAACAAACACTCACTCTTTGGGGTGAAGGGCAGGCGCCCAGCCCTTGAAAAAGTCTGGATCTCTAAAAAACCTAAAATACAATTTTTTTTATTTAAAAAAACGTATGAAAGGACATGTATGAGTGAAGTGCATGTGATTATTGAGTGCTGACATACCATAGTGTCAATAGAAATGAAAACATGATGAGAACTGCTATTTCGTGAAACCTTTCAATTCATACAATTTAATGAATATTTATACCACATCTCACTGTTTTAGTTACACTTACGAAACGGGACCCAAAGAATTGTATTTTGATCGGATAAACGACCCAACCTTTTCATTGTCAGACCTGTTTGTCATTATAAAAAATATATATAATTGTAATTTTTTAATAATTTTCTTAAAGTAAATAAATAAATACTTTGGAAATTTGCGTACAAAGACGAGAGTCATGAAAACCCAGACTAAGAGCACGCATATAATAAGACCCGGAATGGCAAACAGCATCCAATTGGCAAAAGTTATGTTATCGCCTTCGAGACTATAAGTAATAAATAAATTGGTAAATTTAAATTAATCAATTGGATTTATAGATTAATTAGATTAATATAAATGGTATTACTTTGTGACCATTCCTTTAAATATAAGGTTAGTTGTGGTGCCGGTAAGAGTGCCGGTGCCTCCGATTAATGATGAGAATGTGACCGAAAGAAACAACACTCTTCTCATTAGTTTGAATGCTTTTTCATCTTTATTGGAATCCCTTTCCATTCTTATCCTATAGATTAGCATTAGTTTTGCACAATTATAACAAACATAAAAACTTATTACTTAAATGAATTTTTCCTCCGATTTTCAATCGCTTCCACTTCTTTTGGATCGAGATTTCCATTTAAAGTCACTATTTATTTGTAAAGTTATTGTTAAGTAATTTCTTACAAAATAAATTTGTATACAATTATTACAATCATTATTATTGTTGTTATTGTGTGTAATCGTGGATAAAGTGCTCTTTTTCTGTTCCATAATATTGAGGATAACGGCTTCAATAATGGGAACCATTAGAGCAGTGGTAGCCGTATCTGAGATCCACATCGATATGAAAGATGTCGTACACATAAAGCCCAACAAAAGCCTTATAATTAAAGAGTTGTCCATTAGTTGAAATATAAGTTTATAAAATATACAATAGACTACCAAATAGGAGACGTTCCGAAAAGCATTAATATTCTTAATGCAATTCTTTGATGAAGGTTTGACTGCTCTATGGCTACTGTCGATATAATACTGCCTAAGAATACCATAAGTGTGTCCTAAATATCACATGTAACATTAAAAATTAGAAGTACACATACTTGTACAAATATAGTACTTTAATTTAACAGAATAATTATTTTTTAGTAGTACTAAATTAGTACTAAAGTAAAAAATATTGAAATATAATATTAAGCATTTAAATCTATCTCATATAACGTGTTGCAAGAATCTTACAAATATACTTACATTGATATAAGTGGAGGCAACTTGTTTTGTAGACATGATCTCTAATAAGGGGTAGAGAAACATTGGCAGTAAAGCGGTGATGGCTAAGGGAACCGCTTCTGTTAACCAATAGATGATCATAAGTAAGACAACAAACACACATTTCACCTCCTTTTCAGAATAAAACAGTTTATAAAGTATTAGTTATAGTAAACATAAAAACAAAAATCTTAAGGATTCGCACCTTTTCTGTGGAGTAAAGAAAAAGTGACGATAGAAGTGGTGGTGATATCCATAACACAATCCATTTCCAACAATTTAATATTGAAAAACGCATTTCACCTTTGATTGTAATTGCAATTTGAATATTTAAAACTTTTTAAAATGAAACTGTTTTATATAGAAAATGTAATTTTATGGCAGAAATTGTTTGTGTATGAATGTACCGGTAATAATCATTGATGTGTTGCAGATGTTGTTTAGTAAACAAATGTAACTCAAACAACAATTAAGGCTTTTGAATTGTACTCATGTAAAGTATTGTTTATACAGAACAGAATAGATAGTTATTATAACATTAATCAAAACTATAAGTCACACTTCATTTAACCCACAGTTTGAATTAATATTAAAATCTTTCCAATAGTGTCTTGCATTAAGATAATTTAAGACATTTGAAGATTCACATAACACTTTTAATAATACGATCCGATATATGATTACATATTTTTGTGAATAAGAATTAAAATTACTGCATATATAAAAATTTGCATTAAATTCTTGGCAATATTTTTAATATTAGAGAATATAGTGTAGAATATTATTGAATACAATTACAATTGGACTTGAAATACAACTTCCATTGAAAAATTAAAACCAAATGATGACAAAGATATCATCACTTTATGGGATCTCTGATATCTACAATGAAATGTATTAATATTTTTAGTACTGTAAAGTATGTATTTAAACCATTTGAACCATATTTACGTCAAATACTATGCAATAGTATTTTGCAATAATTTTTACAAAATTTAATGAATTCATTCACTCGTTTTATTTATAAATTATGATCGATTGGGATTTCATACGAATCAGTTTCTGTTGAAAGCAATTAAGAATATAACTATTATTGTTTACAAAAGAAATGCACATTTTCCTTAATTTTTAAAAATATTTAAAACTAATTTTGATATTTGCTTCTTATTTTGAATGTTTTTATTTGTTCTTTAATTAAATTAAATATAGAAATAGCAAATTTATATGAAAATTGTTTTATATATTATTTTATAGGTTACACGATAGGCTGAATCCAATTGTAAACGTCTATCAAATTACAATAAATTTATTTAAATAAAATAATTGATCTCAAGATTCAGTGAATCTCACGGTTACGTGATTTGAATGATAATGTGTTTATTAAGTGTTTAATGACATAATTTGTTAACATAAGAATTGATACATTAACATTTAAAGTTTGAATTATATAATATGTGCTGCAATAAAGTATAAACATCGTGGTACTTCTGACAGACATTTATACAAATTTGTATTGAAATTAGTTGATAGTATAACCAAATATGACATTGATTTGAGTAGTGGTTATTTTGAATACTCAATTGATTGATAGCATTTATTATAGGAATCTAATTAGTTTACTCGTGATCAAATATTACTGAGCACCAAGTACAATAGTTCCAAGTACTAAAAGTACAAGATCAAAATAAAATCACATTAATCATTACTGTTTGAATAGAGTTATGTCAATAAATGTACAAATAATATATAGAAATTGCATAATTGAAAAATTGAATATAAACTAAACTGATTTACAATGAAATACATTTTTAAAGGATTTGTAATACAAAGAATCGATGAGTGAGGGAGGGGTGCACTGAAGGATTAGAGTGTTATTAATGAGAAACACTAATTTAAACACCATGGTAGATTTGAAATGCCAACTATATTGTATCTATACTATTGATTCTATAGATTCTTATAAGAAAAATACAAATATGCGAATATTCCTAAACTATATATTAAATTTTGTTATAAAAGTTTTACTAAACATTCACTTTGAACTCAACATTTACATAAAGTTAACACAAATACAATTAGGGGCACAATTGTGGACAACAAATACAAACTGTTGGATAAATACAATGTAATAATAACGAAGTGATGAACACAAACGAGTTGTACAAAACTTTTTTCAACGCAAATATAAAAGTTTGCAACAAAAAAAGTGAGACATAATTGATGTGTGAATAAAATGCCAAAACGTTTGGCACACAAACACATTGACTAAAGTTTAGCGCTAAAACTCAATACAACTATTGGTTTGTTATTGTGTTATGAAATCCTCAACACTATTAAAGCCATTGTTTTTATAGTAAAAGTTTGATTTGTTTGGCAAACAATTGAGTGTTGAATGCCATGAATAGCGGTAACGGCTATGCAATGCCTCCGCCCTCCACGTCGACGGCCGCCAAACGCGTGGCCGCAGACCTCACTCAACAGATCCACGACAACCATAAGAGACCCAAACGTGATATGAATGACAATATCGTTGCCGACAATCACTTGATTAACACAAACTTCGGTTTTGATCGCAATCTAACTCTAGTGACCAACTCTTTGAACAATTTGACCACAAATGGACACCAATTGGACGACCACTTCGGCGACGGCCTCTCCGACGACGAGCTGAACGATGTGTTGAGTCAAGTGGCGGAACACCACCAACCCGTCCATCAGATCCATCAGATCCGCTTCCACTCCACCACCGCTGCCGCCAATGGACGCAATCCGTCACAACTGAGCACTCAATTCATACGAATGGCCGATCAGGTCATGTCCACCGGTATGTCATCTATTGATTGCTTTTGCCGTTTGTTTACCACATGTTTACTAATGTTTTGTTTGTCTTTCTATTTGTGTCAACAGATGAGACCCAAAACAATGGCAGTTCGGGTCAAACGAATGGCCACAACAATGGGGGCGGTATTGCGAGCGCCGAAGCGAATGAGGGAAGGATTAAAATACTTGAGTCTCGGAACCAGAAGTTGAGCGAAGAGTTGGCTAATTATAAATCACAAGTGATTCAAACGAAGAGACAAGTGGTTGACGTTAGGACTGAGTATAAGCAACAGATCGGAGACATTAACCGCAAACACGAGTCCGAAATGCTGTTCACAAAGAGTGAACTCCAACTCTGCCAACAGATGAACGAGAAGTTGCAGACATTCATCGACAGCAAGTCCTTCGCCGACGGAAATAAAGTGGAATTTGTGTCCAATTTTCTCAAGAATCGCAATCATAGCCAAACGTTTTCGCAGTTAAAAATGCAAGAGTTTTACGGGCCGTTACCGACGCAGCCGTTGTCGACGCAACAGATGAGCGGATCCGCTATCGGGTCGACGCCCGACAGGAATGTATTTAAGACACCGAACAGTATAAGAATGAGTCAATCGTATCTGTCGTCGACGCCCACCGAAATACCGGCCACACAATCGCCGTATCGTATGTCACAACCCATGGCCTCATCGACACAATGCTCACAACCGACACGAATGGAGACCAATTCGGCCGACACTAGCGCTCAGAGCACTCAGTCGTTGACTCAAAGCCTTTTTGAACCGATAAGACTGGATATGGAGTCGAAATTTAACGCAAATCGTGATCTTTTAAGTGAATATTTTCTCGACCAACAAATTGGCTTATTTTCCGATCAATGGATTCGTTCGCCACAAGAGCTTAACGACTGGTCCCAGAGTTTGAACGACTTATCAAAACAATTGGAAATTAAATTTATTGTAAATTTTTGATTCAATATTTCCTGTTATCGGGAATTCATAATTAAGTGCATTATATAAGATTTTTTTTGTATTTTCATTAATTTTATTGAAGACTTATTGAATGAATTGTTCAGTACTTATTTAAAGTGATTTTTAATTTTTTGTATTCAATTATTCATTCGTATAAAATGTTTATTCTTAATAATAAAGTATTTGTCACATATTTGGGACCAAATGTGTCTGAAATAGATTTCTATTTGTAAAATGTTTTCCAAAATATATTTAATAAATTATTTTTTAAGTGTTATTCAAATGAGTTTTTGATTTATTAATTTTTATCAATCATTAAAGTGTAAAATGAACTTGGTATCTGTTTGCTACTGGAAATGCAAATTAAATTGCATTTGAATTGAAAACTAATGTTAGTATTTATATTAAAATGACAGAATATTCTGTATATTGTTTTATACAAAGTAAAAAATACAAAATAGTTGTTTCGAAGAATTTATAATACATTTCAATAATGTTTTGAGTGATGGAGAGGGAGGGGATGAGAGAGAATGCAAATTCCTAGCCTTTCGGTGCATAACTAGTAAAACATAATACAAAACAAAATATGATATTTAAATATATGTTGATATTATGCACAGAATTCATGTATCGATATATTTTTGATACATTTCTTAAAGCGTAAGCGAAGTGTCGGATAATATTGAAAGACAAACAGACGCGACGACAGGTTTGACTCTTCAAACCTAACGATAACACAAACAATTGAGTATAAGTTAGAGTCACAGCAAGTGTTGAATGAGATGTTCATTCAATTATATTTACTTAAAATTAGATTTTCAAACACTTTTGTCATACAATTGGGAGAAAAACCTTTTCGAAATCAAATCCTTTGATGAAAACATTGATTGTGTTATAAAAACGTTTAGAGAGATAACGAATGACTAGACTTTTGTTAAGGAATTTAATATAAAAAGTTAGTCCTTTTCCTTCTCCTAACATGTATTGAGTTCTTTATGACAGATGTTATGATCAAATACTCGAACAAAACTTATTAAAATGTGTCAAAAAATCTTATTAAAACTCGTTATTATTATTATCGTATATTATATTGAAGTTTGTGTTAGAAATATAGAAAATGTTTTCATTCATTCAAAATGCGTAGAAACGAAAAATTTTGTTTAACAAGACTTTGAGCTGATTTTGAAGGCAAATGTTTTCATAGCTTATGTCAGCAATAATTTAAATTCGCAAATCATATCAATTTTACGTTTTTCTTTACGTTTGTGCTTACAATTCATTCATTGGTATATTTCTGTATAAATTACTTTTAAATTATTATAAGTTATTCTCTCTCTCTCTCTCTCCATCACTCAAAACATTATTGAATATAAGATTAACAAATGGACAGTGAATTATGAAATAAATGTTTAAATAATTTTATATAATATTTCACAAAACACATGTTGTTTAATGATTTGGATGACATTTGAAACTATGTAAACAATTCCTTTGTTAATAAAAAATTATTTATCAATTTTTTGTAAACATTAACCGTATTATCAGCTATAAATTAAAGCTCATAAAATACATTAAGCAAATATTCCTACATCTTATCATTATTTCACATTAACGATAAGAAAATAACTGTTAATAAACGATAAGTTTATAATTTTCTTTGTCTTTCAAAAGTTCATTACTTTCTATTAAAAAATCAATTAATAATTGAAACAATTATCGTATCCTTTGTGACACAAAATCAAAAGTAGTATTGAAATAGTATTGAATTATTGGTGCGAAATATCAAATATAAAGTATCATTTGATATCTGAATTACATTTATTAGAACTCGTTTATAAAACGAGAGAAAAGTTGTTGTCATCCGATATTTGAAACCCATTTCCTAATGAGTTTGTGTTTCAAACAAAAGTTTTATTCGATATAACATTCATATTAAAAGTGATAGTAGTTTGCAGTTCTTTGCGGTCATCGAT
>CAJPIZ010000203.1:0-30496 GCA_905368565.1 Medioppia subpectinata
TTTGTACGACAAAACGATTTTATTTACATATAGTGTACAAAAGGTCTTATAGTTAACGACAGGAGTGTGAGCTCTGCCGGAGATACACATAGATGTTCACTGAACGGGTGTCAGTCGTGTACTGATGGGTGCGGGCTCTCGATGTCTCGATTGTACTGACTTTAGGCGGGAGTACTTGTGCTCATGCGCGCGATATACAGCTTTATTGATGACGATAGGGGAGAGGAAATTCACTTCCCTCTCAGTATAATGTGGTGAAGCATACGGACCACCAGAGGAACAGTTCTCTAGACAGGGAGATAGGCTTCAAATGCCGACACACGTCGACTAGCGGTACACAAAGGCACCAACACGATGTAGGGTTCGACCAACGAGGGAGCAGCTGACGACGACATCCAGTCCTGGCAACGATCAAACCAGCGGTGACTCTAGAGCCACGGGTCAGCGGTGGGTGTGTCGCGCAGACAACACCTCACGAACGCACGAGAGGCCGGACAGTAGGCACAACGGCCGACGGATGTTCCCGGCTTGGGAACACCGCCAGTCCCAACTTAGGGTCGCCCTCCAAGGGTCGACGGCATCGGCGCCCGGTGTCCAGGAAATAACTACACGATTAACTCAAACAAACTTTTATTACAACAAGTAAAACTAGACTGAAGGGTACAGCATTAGTGCAGCTCTTATATAGGGGAGAGTATACACATAGGTTTGGGTTAATACAGAGTTTGGGGTATAGGCATAAAACAAGGCAATGAGTAAAACAGAGTTAAGATGAGATTACATTAAAGGCTAAAAGTATAAAAATGATGGAATAGTTTGTGAGGGGAAAAACGTGATTCTGAGTCAGGGGAATGACATCACGACACATGTTATATTACAAAATGTAATCATAAGTCATATGAAAGTAACATGATTTGCAAAAAAAAAGTTGTGAATGCACTGGTAGAGTTGAAATTACATTTAACACATTAAAATCGCCGCAATTCTCAGTAAATGTATTATGAATAAAATGTTGTAGATTATTATTTGCAATTATTACGTAAAACAAATGTCAAGTGTCTTAAACTAGTATTGCCAGAATTTACACCGGCTTACACATAGCATTTATAATAGAAAAGGTCATTTATGTACAATTAGTATATTATTCATATATAAAGTTCAAAAATTAACTTTATGATTTAATAATTACGTCTAATTAATAATAGCATTTTTACCTGGAAAATCTTAATCTTAAACAATAAATCTAGGCTAAAACGGAATTTATAAGATGTGAGATGGCCATTTTTTAGTTATCTTGGCATGGTTAGATCCAGTACGGCTGTCTGATAGATAATCAAGTTTCAAATTAGGCCAACGGCTAGAAACGGGAAAGTTATGGTCATTTTTGTAAAAATTTACATACGGTCAGTCGATAAACATTTACATACATAATCAATAGATTTTGGTAATTAGTAATTACTAACCAATACTCAGTCATGCACTTGAGAAAAGCCATTTTTCTATGCTATACACTGTATGTAAATTTTTACAAAAATGACCATAACTTTCCTGTTTCTAGCCGTTGGCCTAATTTGAAACTTGATTATCTATCAGACAGCCGTACTGGATCTAACCACGCCAAGATAATTTAAAAATGACCATCCCACATCTTATATATTCCGTTTAAGTTTGAAAATAAAATATAAAAGCGCTTTAATTAATCATTTAGCTCAAAATGAATACGTTGGTTTTGTTAGCAACCAATGATTAAAACAGACTGTTTAAAGAATTGTGTAAATTGGGCTAGGAATCATTTGGTACAGTTTATAAAGTTAGATGGTCTAATTTTAAACAACACTATTCCAAAATGCACATCATTAAACTTAATAGTAATATAACTTATTATATAATTAAATTTAAATGTCATTAATTTTATATTGGTACAGCAAAAATAAATACTGGAGAGCATGACCAGTTAAAAAAAATTAGATCAGCTAATTACTGTCCGTATAATTACCAAAGTATGGATAAATTACAAACAAAATGTAGAAATTGTTTGCACAACATGTTTTAAATAATTAAACAATTTACCTATGGTAAACGACAAACAAAATAAATTTTAATTCATATAATTTAATGTCTAGATCAAAACAAAAATACTGATCGTATCATTATTAATGGTTAACTCCTCGTTGGAAATCGCGATCTGAGTGCTCACAAGTGTTTAAACAATATAACAAATAATCTATTGATAAAAATTATAGTAATAATATAATTAGTAATTATTATAGTAATATAATTATAAAAAATAATAATTTATTAGCAAAATTAATTTGAGCATGTTTAGCAAAATGATTGTAAAGTTGTTTATATACTTCATAATATTTAATATAAAGTTTGCGTAGAATTTATATCTTAAATACTTTATTTCACTTACGAGTTACTTGTTAGTAAAATTTGTAAAAATACTGTAGTAAAATTTACTACATTATTGTTTGCAACATTTACTTGAGTTCATTTATAAATCATTTGTATTTACATTAGAAAACAGCGTTACAATAGGTATTAGCATACAATAGGGGGTGGGAGGGTAGTGACAACTATAGAGAGGATGGGGTGAATGCACAGAGAAAACACATAGAGGGGAATAGAATGATGAAATGGGTAACAGACTTAATGGCTGGTGGCTAGTAATAAACTAATTTTATCATTGACTACAAAGATAATTGAGAATAATAGTAAAGTGTCGATAAGTATATTAATATTTATCTGGTTTTTATACAGTAAAACCAATAAATATCAAATGTCAATATAATAATAAAGTATTAATATTTTATGTATTAATGTTGAATTTTCTTTTCTTTCAATATACAATATTTTGTAATTTTTTTCTTACATTTGATATTTAAAAAATTTAATAGAAATAATACCTGTCGTAAATTTCCATAATCTTATAAAAGGTAATATTAATTGATAATGGGAAACATATTATGTCCATGTATATTCCGTAAAAAATCTCGGTACGTAAATTTTCATTTATAAAAATAGTATTATATTTTTAAAAAATCATCAAGTTAGCTCTATTCAATTTAAATATTGCCATCAAACTAACTAAATTCACAACCCTGGCCATTATTGCTCGTTATACTTATACATATTCAATATTACATTAAAAATTATTTATTTATTTTGTTAATTAATTAAAGTATAATTTAATTTCTATAACAATAATTAAATGTTTTCATGCTATGCTGTTATCACATTATTTTAGCGGCTACGGCGACGACTACGGCGCACCGATGGCTGATAATCGACTGACCGTATTTAATAAAAGGATTGAAGAATTACAAGAAAGTTATGTAAATACAAAACAACTAATCAATAAATCAACAATGACTGAACAAGAAAAGAAGAATTATCTAGATAGGTTGTCTGGTTGTGAGCAATATTTATTATCACGTCAAAATATATCGCACTCAGAGTTGGCCTCATATGAAGCACAGTTGGATTCAGTGAGAATTTCTATTAGGCAACTGCACCCACAGACTAACACGTACTCCAGAGATGGATTGTAAAAATTAATTTTAAATATTTAATTAAAATCAAGTGTTTATTTGTTAACGATAGAATATTGTTTATTTAATTATTAGATAAACGCAATATTAAAAGTAATTTTAAATGTGAACATACCTAGGCCATACCTAGGCCATAGACTTAGCAGCCAAACGATATTATAAACCACAACATTCAATGCTGAATTACGGTTAAAAACATATTATATTAACAAATATGAGATAATGATCTGTTAATCTAGAAAGCTCACACAATATGAATTAGTTAATATTATATCAGTTTATCTTTTTAAACATTGGATGAATGGGCATTACCATAGATTACTTATTTTTAATATACTGTTTAATAATTACCAATATTACTCATTAAAAAAGTAATGAGTGAATACAATGGTAATGCCAATTCATTCAATGTTTAAGAAGTTAACTTTAACCAATTGATATGATAAATAATGCAAACTTAACAAAAATGGAAAAGATTGGATTCTTATAATAAAATATTAATCCTGCATTTACGATAAAATTATTAAAAGTTGGATATATTTATATACTGTATTTTTAAAGTAGTGGCCGCTTCCAATTCATACAACAATTTACACTTGTAGTAAGTTGATTAAGTATGCATATAAATTTATCAAATGACATAGTCTCAATTAAGTTAGGTTTATGAATTAGAAATAAATTCTTACTAATAAATTAGTTTGACAATGAATTAAAAGTAATTTTAAGTTGCATAAATTATATTAATAGAAAATGTTATCATGTATCTAAAGTAAGTCCTTTGTATAAAATAATTTCAATAAAATTTATCAAATAAATTCAAGCATCAAATCAAGCATTATATTAAGATTATACATAATCATTGACTAAATATAATAATATAAAGTTATATTTCTTATATGTATTTCAAATGAACAAAACAAGATATATTTATGTTTATAAAGCTGATTATAAAATTACAATATCAAAATGAAATGTTTTATATGTAATAAATAATTATTGTATTATCTTTACATATATGAATTGTGTACATTTTATTACCAACTTATTTCATTTCTACACAGTTATAACATTCATATCACTTGTAGTAAGTTTATGCAAGTGTATAAAAGCAAAATTTTTTAAAGTAAAGTAAAAAGTTTCAGTAAAAACCACAAACCATACATTTTAATTTGCAAACCTATCCAAATGACTGATCTTATTGAAACATGTTAGCTAAACTTGTTTAATATTGATCAGTCCTAAACATAAACTTATTCTACTGATATACTATACAAGTTAAGTAAGTTAAGTGTATAAAAGTTTTTGAGAAATTGTTAATTTATACGCGGTGAGACAAGTTCATTGTGATGGCTGACGTGGTTGATTTCAATGTTGTTTTTACATTTAAAACAAAATTTAAAGACCTATGCACTACAAATATGTGGTTGAATTTGTATGCGGCCAATTGTACGGCCTGTGGCGTTGACCACAATATATTTGTAGATTTAAAGTGGATTAACGTGATCCCTTTGCTGCACATTAGCGCAGGTATGTATAATTAAAAATTATTATAGTTTGTGCTTCATGTTAAAAGTAAACATTATTTTATAAATTTGGTAGATATTGCAAACGGTCTGTGTGTTTCTCGATTTTCAGATTTAGGTCCATTCAGAAGGACTTTCAAACAATTTCGAAGAAGGTATTACTAATTAAGTCCTAGTTAATGTTATTACATTTTTATATTCTATTAAAGCCGGTCCGTCGCCATTACCAGATAATAGACTTAGCTCATTGCGGTCGTTAAGTGCCAGTTGTGGCGTTAAATCTGTTAATGCAAAAGTGGTTAAACCAGATGATACAAAGATTAGTATTAACAACACGGGTAAACTTGATAATGTAATTAAGATTCCCAATTTTCAATTGCCATTAAAGGCAAATACTATTTAAAAACGTTATGATGATTTAGCATAATTAAATGTTTTTAAGAAAAATAACATTCTAACTGCACTTGACAAATATTTACTTGAAAAACATTTACTCGAATGACATTTTCTCGAACGACATTTACTAAATTACAGTTTATTTTTTAAAATAACTATATTTTAAAAAATATCTTTTGAGAAAAATAATTTGATTAGATAATATTTTATTATATGCCATTTGTGTAAATGTCATTTAATTCAATATTATTTGAGTAAATTCTTGTCAAGTGCAGTTAGAAAATGTCATTCGAGTAAATATAATTTGGTGATGTGTAGTAATTGTGAGTTTGAGAAAATTTCCTTCGAGTTAATGTAATTCAAGAAAATGTTATTTAAGTATGAACTTTGAGTAATAATAATTTTTTGTGAAATTAAATGTAAAGATATATTATGCAAATCTTGTAATATTAGTTATTAATTGTGTTAATATCTAATTGATATAATTTAACTTAAAACAATCAAATTTTTATGTAAGCATTTAAGTGTTTTATTAATAAATGAATACATTTGAATAAAATTAAAGATTATCTATAAGGTGTCTCAATAAAATTTGGCCGTCGGAATTTGGCGATTACTCGGGAACCGCTTAGGTGACACTAGTGTTGCTTCACACATATATAGAGTCATATTGGGTAAATTTTATGGCATGAATATTTTTTTAGTCACGTGATTATTTTTTTTTTTTGAAAAATGGATAATTTCCTGAACCCATAAATATTTGCTATTGTGGCAATAGAAGGAAGAAATAGGGGTTAGGGGTGGATAAAGGAGGTGTCATAGTGTTGTGCAAACTTAGAACCATCATGATAGCATTGCAGGTTTTTATGCAATAAAAATGACTTATTTTTGCTTGTTAACCTATGGGAGGGTAAAATAAAATTAGATTTAACTACATTGAATTATATTCTTTGAGATGATTATGTTAGTACAAAAAAGTTTTTAAAAATATTAATCTAAACACAAAATATTGTTAATTGAAATATCGAGTTTTTTACGTTTTTATGGCTAATTAATAAATGTTACAAAATCTATTATGTTTAGCGATACCAGAAAGTTGCACCTTTGTTGCAACTTTATATATATTAAAGCGAAAAAGGTACCGTATATTTATCAATATGTCTATTAGCGTATGAGTGTTGCATTTGTGTCAAAAATACACAAATGAATCATATTACAATATATTTAAAAAACATGACTGGTTTCCCTAATGATGTTGTAAAATTTTAAAATCCTAACTATTTGTGATTACAATAATTATTTGAAAATTATTGAAGATTAATTACTTATTTAATAAACTTAACCCCAAATTCTTTATTAGTGTTTACAATAATAGTTATTTGTCAAAAATAAAATATAAATTACTTATTAATACCAAGTTATAAGTACGATATTGTCTGAATTACATGGCAACCGATAATAATATAATCTTTTATATTTATGTTTGATTTATTATAACATTGAATATGGCATTTTGTTGTTGAATACTAAATAAATATTGTTATGTATATTTTCACTTAATTGTGTTTAAAACCGCAATTAAATAAAATGGACTCAAATATACAAACGTGTGTTGAAAACGACAATTCAATAATCAATGAAATAAAATTATTTCACGTTTTTTGATGACAAACGGGGATATAATGTACTGTTTGTGACAAACAATGACTGCTTGTATGGGTTGGGCTCTAACGGCGGCGGATCACTAGGTTTTGGGCACAACCTTCCCGTCCGATCGCAACAACTTATACCACAATTATGTGACAAAAATATACAACAATTCATAACTGGCGTTGACTTTGTGTTGGCTATCACTGATAACAAAACTGTGTATGGTTGGGGTGTTAATGACCATGGGCAGTTGGCTAGACAACTTTGTTCAGATCAGTGTTTACCAGAAGTCATTGAATTTTTCACCACCAAGTATACGTGAAATATATTGCGGTTATTATCATTCACTGGCGCTAACCAGTGATGGCCGGGTATACGCGTGGGGGCAGAATATGTTTGGCCAAATAGGGTGCACAGACGTTGACCATGGTAGCGTAGATGTTCCCAAAGAATTATGCTTTAGTGAAAACTGCCAAATCAATAGTGTCTACTGTTCACTCTACTCGTCATTTGCCATCACAACTGATGGACAGGTGTTTAGTTGGGGTCGAAATCATTGGTATAATTTGGGACACAATGACCACAATGTGTTGACACCCCGTATAATACCGGGTGTTTGTAATGTGCAAACTGTTCGCTCAAATGGCAATCAAACCTGTTTTCTAACTCGCGATGGTTTTGTGTATATTTGCGGTCAATATCATGAAAATGAATTGAGCTTGATGCAAAAATTACCAATTATAATACCAACTTTAAATATGTGCACTGAATTAGATCTAGTTCTTTCACGTCTAAATAATTTTTTTGAAATAATTGCTACAACAGATGATAAATTATTTAGTATTATATCACAGAATGATGTAATTGTTACGAAATATAATAATATATTAGATTATTGCCTGGATGAATTTCAATTAACAAACAAAACAGTTAATTTGAACAATAATAATAAATATAATTATGAATGTATCGATAAGTACCGCAACAAATGTAGTAACTATTTGAATGAAATGTTTGAAATAATTGGACAATTATCCGATGGTAAGTTAAAAATAAAACAAATATAATAAATTTTAATTATTTTAATTAACTTTCTAGATCAAAATGAAACACGGAGTTGTTTGACACCCAATGATTATACAAGACATTTTGAAGAAATAGTTAAATTAGGCTCAGGATCATTTGGTACAGTTTATAAAGTTAGAAAATTAAATGACGAACAACACTATGCAATCAAAATCATTAAACTCAGAAGTAATATTAATTATTATTCTATTATTTTTATTAATTTTATTTTCATATTATTATTTAGGTAAATTAGGTAAACTAAATTCTGGAGAGCACAATCAATTTTATGCGGAATTAAATCACTTAGTGACTGTCCGGTCTGAATACGTGGTCAAATACATAGACTCGCGGTTTGAGGGGAATCTATATTACATACAAATGGAGTTGTGTTCGGATAGTCTTCGAAATATTTTAAAGAAAAACTCGACGTTTTTCCCCGAGAATTGGGACAACCGATGAATTGTGTCGAGTATTACATTTCGTGCGAAATATTTCGTGAACTCTTACAATGCGTTTAATACCAGATCTTGACTGTCCAAGGTATAATTTTTACTTTATATTTAATTACTGTATATATTTGATTACTTTATAAAGTAGGATGACGAATGTGGGCTAAGCTGGCACCCGGGATTTGATAACATAAATAAAAAGTACATTGTATGAGGAGTCCAATGATATAATCTATATGGTCGACCGACCTCGGGTTCGGCGGTAGTGACCACTTTTATCGGGAAATTTTAACTTATAAAAAATTAACATATGATATATGAGATCTATGTAGAATTTAACGTAAAATCAGAATATATTACTATTAATTGCATGGGACATATCGTTTTTAAAATATTTTTAAAATTAAAAAATTATAATTTCAATTTTTGTTATTTTGACGTTATTTATTGACGAGTCGTGGTAGGAGTTGTGGTGGTTTTGTGGGTGGTGGTCGGGGTTGTGGTTGTGATTGTGAATTGCTGTGGGTAGTTGGATGGGGTTGTGGTGGCTTAGTGGGTGGTGGTTTAGTGGGTGGTGGTTTAGTGGGTGGTGGTCGGGTTGTGGTGGTTTTGTGGGTGGTGTTCGGGGTTGTGGTAGTTCTGTGGGTGTTCTGTTAGAGCATAACAGTTTATTATGATAAAATTAAGCATTTTTACACAAATTACAATAAAACTATTACTTCCACTAGTTTGATATTGGTATATTCTGATTCTACGTTAAATTCTATATTGATTTCATATATCATATGTTAATTTTGAACATGTTTATATTTACCGAAAATAGTGACCAATATTGCCGATTTTGAGGTCGGGTTGTCATCCCGATTCTTTTTATTTTTTTTTTAATTTAGCATATATTAAGTGACATAAAGAAAATCGCATTAAATTAACTTTTAATTAAAATTCGCCCACAATACTATAAACGTAACTTTTTTACGGAGGGTTAAATAAAAAATATTTTTTTAGCCAAATTAACATAGAGTCTTCGTCACCCTTCTTTTTACTTACGTTATTTATTTATTTATTTTATATGTATTTTATTTTATGTAATTTTCTTCTTGTTTTGTAGACTCTATTCATCAAATAAAATTTTAAATAAATCGTGGTATAATTTGGTAGAGGTATTGGCGACCATGTATACGACTCCCCGTTGGGAATCGCGACCCGAGTGCTCACAAGTAGTTGCAAAAATATAACGACTGATCTATTGATAAAAATACTATAATTAGTAATAGACGGGAATATGAAATTATTTTGAACATGCTTAAACAAACTGATTATTCTTTTTTCTATAAATTCTTACTGACTAAAACTTAATTTATTAACTAATTTTTTAATAAATAAAAATGATTGTAATTGTTGATTAAAAATTATGTTTATTTAATCAGACTTGTACGTGCATACAACTATAAGAGTTCTGTTTATAATTTTGTTATAAATCATAACCAGGAACGCTATAAAATAGAGAGAGAGAGAGAGATTAATTTTATTATGACGTGGTTATTGAATCACCAAGTTAAATTGTCAACTATCCTTCAAAATAATCGTTATTAATTATAAAACAAAGATTCCCCTAGATTTATAAAAGTTTGTATTAAACTATTATAATTGAATAATAAAAGTTATATTTAAGTTCAATCCCCACTTTTGATATTAGTGTATACTATATATGAGTAGCACTTGAATAGAGTATGAATTACACAGCAATTGTTTTATAAAATAGGCCGATACGGCCTATCAATGGCATCGATGATCATAACTAAGGTTATTATCACAAATAAAAATATGTTCAATATTAAATTTTTTTATAATAAATATGATAAGCACACTTATATTTGCTTTATAGTTATTATACCTGTTTTCCATACCATTATTCTTGATAGCGCAAAACAATTTTAATCGAAATTACATTATATTTTGAACACACCTAACAGTAACTGTGTTATATGGCGTATTAACAATATGGTGTATGTAAAGTTGGATGAGCTCGGATATAATCCAACAAAGGATTACAATGTTGTTAAGATTATGTCTTATGATTTAGAAAAAGTTCTGAAGCAACATCAGCTTGATATTTATAAATTAGACGCTGAATATTATATTCTTCTTAAAGGTAATAATAATTTGTAATGTAATATTACATGTTTAGCTAAATTAACACTTTTAATTAACTTGAGTGGTTTTAACAAAGCACAAAAGCAATGTCAACTTGACCTGGCTAAAGACTTCGTTAAAAATAATATTGTTCGTAAAGGTAAAGATAATTTGTAATGTAATATTATATGCAATATAAAGCTTTATATCAAAACTATATATATCAATTTAACTACAAGTCGAAAGCAGCTAAAGTGACAAATGTGTAATTTTACAAAAAAAAGTTTCCAATCTGGAAATTTTTGTGACATAAAATTATTTTTGTCAAATGACTATAATATAATATATACACTTTATATGTATATTATAAGTTAATATTATATAATGTTATATATTCTGTGGAAATGAATAATTTGCAAGACCCATAGACCAAATTATAACAAATATATATATATACACGTAAGGACAAAACTTGGTTCCCTCGAAATTGTTGAATAAAAACTCTCTCGATGGATCAATCAACTAGGTGATTTCACAGAATTCTTCTATGGATAATTAAGACATTTTTACTAATTGAGACCATTTTTGTAACTATCATGGTTGTTACGCAATTTCAATTTTTAAAAAAAATTAGATTTCAAAAAATCCCCATAGAAAATAATAAGAAATTTACAAAGGATTTTGTACTTGACTGATGTGAATATGATATTTAATATAAAAATGTTTATATTGATTATAAACTTTTACATTTTATTAATTAAAGTTATTTTAAAAGACTATGACCACCACCGCATATTGTAGTGCCGTACCGTCCACAACACCCTGTCCGATGGCCATTCAGACAGGTTGCCGTGGCGGCCGGCGGTTTCCCTTATATAGGTTAGGTAGGTGACGAGTACATAAATGGGAAACCCTACCTTAATGACTTGTTGTCCTTAAGCGGCGACTCGACTGATGTCCACTTCTGGCCTTCGGGTTTTGAATCGGGTTATAATAATTAGACTTTGGTTTTAAATTAAAATAACACTTATTTATTTAGAATAACACATAATTATATACAAAATGAATTATAGTCGGCTGAACCAGGAGTTTTTGTGGTGTTTTATGACAAGAGCCCGAATTGCCTGTTATGTGTGTGACATAGGGGTTATATAGTGGGCCTCACCCTAATTACAAGTATTTCTATTGGGTCATTAGGTAAAGTTGCTAAAGAACTCTTAGTAATTATTGGTTAATTATTATATACATTAGTACCGCCCAATAGACATGGCATGTCACAGGCGATGTGACAAAAGAGTGTGTGGATGAGTGAGATAAGACAGTATTATGTATCCGGGAAACATAGTGTAAATTGTATTCAGTATACTGTGCCAGATATGTGGGATGCGTTATAATATAACAGTTATATAGTGTTTAAAATTATGAGTTATTTAATATCAGCTCTAAATTATTATGATAGTTGATTTCTAAAAATTTAATCTAAAAATGATAGAACAAAATTATTAGAACTAATAAGCCGAATTTTATATTTTGTCAAACTAATGTTTGCTATCATTAGCACAAAATCGAACAATGTAGTACAATCATTTATGTTAAATATAAAAGTGTTCTATTTTGTTTAGACTTCAAATGTTATAATTTCAAGGCGTTTAAAGATTGTTGAAGCGTACTTAAATTTATGATAAATAAATTGAGATCCCAGTATAAGTTTAGGATTATGAATATTGTTAATTCTATAATAAATTTAAATTTTTAATCTATTGTTAAGATGATAACAGAAGTACTATAATTATTTATTTTGTAAATAACGTAGTATATTGCTAATTTTGTTAATTAATGGCCCAACTAGTTAATTAAAATATGCGGTGATGGTCATAGTCCTTTAAAATAACTAAATTAATAAAATGTAAAAGTTTATAATCAATATAAACATTTTTATATTAAATATCATATTCACATCAGTCAAGTACAAAATCCTTTGTAAATCTCCTATTGCTTTTTATGGGGATTTTTTGAAATCTAACTTTTTTAAAATTGAAATTGCGTAACAACCATGATAGTTACGAAAATGGTCTCAATTAGTAAAAATGTCTTCATTATCCATGGAATAAATCTGTGAAATCACCTAGTTGATTGATCCATCGAGAGAGTTTTTATTCAACAATTTCAAGGGAACCAAGTTTTGTCCTTATGTGTATATATATATGTGGTCAACAAACCAATATCACAAATCATGAATTATTATTTATGTTAAATTACATAATTGTTACTGGAACAACTGAGTCATTTTAAAAACAAGTTTATTAATTGTTTTTGTACAATTATATTGTTATGACCACTGAGAAGGACAAGCATTCGCGCAGTTGCGACGCGGGGACAGCTATGGGAGAAGTACTGCGGGGGAATTCTGCGGGCCGATAGTGTCCACTTGTCTTCAGTGGCTACAAAGAATGAGGGATGAGATGAGGAGTAATGGCGGAATGAATGAGACGTTGAGTGCGTGAATTGAACGCTTTTATTGAGTGTTTAGGAGTTTATGTCGAGTGTGTGAGAGAGAGATTGAGACTGGAGTACAATGTGTTTTGAGTGTGTATTATAAAGGGGTACAGAGTGTGAGAGTACTGGAAAAGTACCAGTATTTGATTGGTTAGGGTTGTTGCTGAAAGGTACAGTGAGTGCGGATCAGGAGATTAGGATTACAAATGCGGGTGAAATAGTACTTCTAAGAATACAATAATATTTAGAGGTCATGTACATGACAATATATATTACGTTGTTGTGAGATTTTAATTTTTATTATTATTATCAAATTTATCATATTAAATCAATGTGATTTATAATGTTTCACAGTAATTAATAAAATTCTTTCTTATTAAATACTCGGAATTCGGTTGAAGCAATTCGCGCCATAAGCAATAATAACGATAAATCAAAGATAAACATGTTAATTGACCTGGGCACAACCAATGGTAGCGAGGCGATAAATATGTCCGAAAAACAGACCGACACCAAAGACAATGATCTTGTTACGCATTTACTGAACAGTATGAACAAGTTAAGCAGCGTAGATCACTCGACTAGTAATAATTGGACAATATCAATTAAATCAGAAAAATTTGTTTCAGGTTGTGAAGAACATTACGAATTAATGTTGTTTATAGATTTAGAACAATTTGTTGCATACTGTCTCATATTTGATAATGGTACTTGGCGAACTTTCACTGTTAATTGTAAGTAAAATCGAGTTTAATTGTAATATTACAATAATATTTTTTAAAAATAATTTACAGGTGTACCATCTCCATTACCAGATAATAGATATAATGCTATGCGAGCGATAAAAGCTAGATGTGATGAAAAATTAAATCAAATGAAACTTGGTACGAAAAATGTGAAACACCTTAACGTTAATGAATCGGATAAAACTGTTAATGCAAATAAGCTCAATAATTTTGATTTGTCGATGCAGTTAATACCCGCCCCTAAAAATCCGTAAATTGACAATTATTATATTAAATTGAATACTATCAAATATTTTTTGCATTAATTAAATATGTAATTCCTATAAGTAAATATTAAAGTATTAAGTAATTTCTAATTTTCACACTATTTATCATAAAAATATTAATTATATGCATGCAACATGTTTTTGTGCTATTGTTGTTTATATTTATTAAATTACGAATATGTAACTTTTAAAAATATATTACAATCAATTTATTGTCAAAATATATTTACTACAAGATTCTATTAATATGTAAATTGTATTTAATTAGTTATTACCTTAACATTAAAAACGTTTAACTATGATTTTGATACTATAGTATTCATTCTACATGAACTATTAGTGTATAATAAATTAAGTTTTTGATTTTATAAATAATTAAAGAATTGTTATTTAAATAATCAAAGTTTATTAGTTAAAATCAAATTCATTAAGGTACGTTATATTTTTAATTGCATGGCAACCGATATGAAATCTATCACTTTTATTTACGTTTTATTTATTATAACACTAAATAAAACCTTATTTTTTAAAAATTAATTATTTAATAAATATTCGTTGAATTGTATTTACAAAAGTTTCTAAATAAAATTGACTTGACAATGTAATGAAAACGACAATTTAATTATAACTGAAATAAAATTATTTCACATTTTTTATAACTAACGGAGACATGAATGCCCTAGGTGACATCAAATTGTCTCATTTTTTGACTATTAATTTTGCAAATTTATTGCAACTTTACAATTTAAATAATAACAGTAACATGGTGAATAAATCCAAATGTAATAATCTGCGTTTATAATAAAAATGTATTTGCAAGAACGGCAAATTATTAAAAAGATGATAATAACATCAATATATCTCATAAAAATAAAGCAATTATTTATAAGTTTTTATGACAATACTAAAATAATAAATTGCATTATCAGCAATATATATTGCTTGTGAGATAATTGTAATGACGTTTTTAAATATATCTTAATCAATTGTATTATTTAGTATTTTTAACATTACGTGACAACCGTTAATCTATTTGTCGTTATATGATAAGCGCTTTTATATTTGTAATTTTTCTTATAATATTGACATTTTAGTTATTTTTTACTTATTTTAAAAATCCAATATTTCAATTCAATTAACACAATTATTAAGTACTGAGTGTCATATAAACATTTAATGTAAATGATATATAAATTAATAATAATAGTTAAATATGATTTATACAATTATTATCGCTAGTATGATTACTATTTTTATTTATAAATGGTTACGTAACCATGTACAGGAACGACGTGACAACTTATATACCCAACTAATATATAATCGAAATAAAACAAAGAATGCTAGACTTTTCAGCGTAAATCCGCAAGTTAAATTTCATGGTAAAATTAATTGATTTGTATTTAAATAATTAATAATTGTTAAATTTATTGATGTTAATTTTAATTATTTATTTAGCCCAAGGTCCCGCGCCTGACAATAGAAAACATAGAAATTCGGATTTCACAATATGTGAAGGTAAATAAAATACCTAGATATTATTACTATTATTGATCATTTATTAAAGTATGACGAAATATTAATATAATTAATTATTAAGCTCAAGGTGCCTATCCGGACAATAGATTTAAGAGAAAATTAGCCACATTAGACATATTACATTTAACTAATAAAAAGTTTAGAAATTCCGTAGAAAATCGACCACAATCTAACAATGATAACATAAATAATTTTAAACAAAGTCAGAAGCAGGAGAAACTACTAAATATTACATTAATTACAAAATATCAAGTATGTATGATTTAATTTTAAATTCACACTAAAATAACAAATACAAATAAAAATATTATACTGTAATAGAGATACAATATAAATGTCATAATTGTAATATATTTTAACTTAAAAGTGTGGCCACGAGATGCTTATTCAATCATTAAATCGTGCCAATGACCACAGGCACCCGAGTTATGGCTAAATTTTTAGTCAATTACTTAAATCTCTATGCATTAAGAAATAATGATTTACATGTGTCATGTCATTTACCATAAAATATAACTCATTAAGCCCTATAAAAATGCTCAGAAATTTGGCCATACCTCGAGTATCTGTAGCCATTGGCACGATTTGATGGCTGAATAGTTATCTCGTGGCCACATCTTACACAGAATGACCCACATGGTAGTTTCACTTTTTAGTTAAAATATATTACAATAATGGCATTTATAGTGTATTTCTAGTATTTAAACTCATATTTTAATTTAAAGTTACGTTTGAATTATTAATTAAAATATTGTTTAAAAATTAAGCGGTTAAATAAAATGTGCTCTAATTCACAAACATGTGACAAAGACAAATTAATTATGGAAGAAATTAAATTATTTCACGTTTTTGACGACAAACGCGGATATAATGTACTGTTTGTGACAAACAATGACTGCGTGTATGGGTTAGGCTCTAACGGCGGCGGATCACTGGGTTTTGGGCACAACCTTCCCGTCCGATCGCAACAACTTATACCACAATTATGTGACAAAAATATACGACAATTTATAACTGGCGTTGACTTTGTGTTGGCTATTACTGATAGCAAAACGGTGTATGGTTGGGGTATTAATGACCATGGGCAATTGGCTAGACCACCTTGTTCAGATCAGTGTTTACCAAAAATCATTGAATTTTTTACTGTCAAAAATATACACAAAATATGTTGTGGTTATTATCATTCTCTAGCGTTGACCAGTGATGGCCGGGTATACGCGTGGGGACAGAATATGTTTGGCCAAATAGGGTGCACAGACGTTGAGCATAGTAGCGTATCTGTTCCCAAAGTATTAGGTTTTAGTGAAAACTGTGAAATTAATAGTGTCTACTGTTCACTCTACTCGTCATTTGCTATAACAACTGAAGGACGAGTGTTTAGTTGGGGTCGAAATCATTGGTATAATTTGGGACACAATGACCACAACGTGTTGACACCCCGTATAATACCGGGTGTTTGTAATGTGCAGACTGTGAGATCAAATGGCAATCAAACTTGTTTTTTAACTCGCGATGGTTTTGTGTATATTTGCGGTCAATATCATGAAAATGAATTAAACTTGATGCAGAAATCACCAATTATAATACCAAGTTTAAATATGTGCATGGAATTAGATCTAGTTCTTTCACGTTTAAATAATTTCTTTGAAATAATTGCTAAAACTAATGATAAATTATATAGTATTATATCACAGAATGATGTAATTGTTACGGAATATAATAATATATTAGATTATTGCCTTGATGAATTTCAATTAACGCACAAAACAATTAATTTGTATACCAATAATGAACATAATTATGAATGTATCGATAAGTATCGCAACAAATGTAGTAATTATTTGCATGAAATGTTTAAAACAATTAAGCAATTAGCTCATGGTAAGTTAAAAACAAAACAAATATAATAAATTATAATTATTTTAATTAACTATTTAGATCAAAATAAAAGGAAGAGTTCCGCGGTAATCAATGATTACAACAGACTCTTTGAAGAATTAGGTAAATTGGGCTCAGGATCATTTGGTACAGTTTATAAAGTTAGAAAAATAAATGACGAACAACAATATGCCATCAAGATCATTAAACTCAAAAGTAATATTGATTAGTATTTTATTACATATAATTAATTTAATAATATAAATAATATTTTTATTCTACAAGCAAAACTAAATGCTGGTGAGCATGATCAATTTTACTCGGAATTAAACCACCTAGTTGCTGTTCGGTCTGAATACGTGGTCAAATACATAGACTCGTGGTTTGAGGGGAATCTATATTACATACAAATGGAGTTGTGTTCGGATAGTCTTAGAAATATTTTAAAGAAAAAACTCGACGTTTTTCCTCAAGAATCGGGACAACCGATGAATTGTGTCGAGTATTACATATCGTGCGAAATATTTCGTGAACTCTTACAATGCGTTCAATATCTGCATGAATTGTCGCCACAAATCATACACCGAGACCTCAAACCTGACAATATATTAGTCTCAATGAATGGGTCCTATAATAATGGCAACTATTTTAAACTATGTGATTTTGGTTTAGCCGCTATACACGATAAGAATGCGTATGAGTTAACCGGCGGTAAACACTCGGCAGGTGTGGGAACTGTAGGCTTTCAGGCCCCGGAAGTGTCCCGTGGACTGCCCTACAACCACTTGAGTGATGTGTTTAGTTTGAGCAAAATTGGTGAAATTCTATTTGATCTAGATATTTCTGATGTGGATCCAGATTGTCCAGGGTATATTTTATTTTTTTATATTTTATTTTATGTGTATTTATTATATTTTATTTAATGTTCTTATTGTTTTGTAGACTGTATTCATCAAATGAAGTGTTGAATAACTCGTGGTATAATTTGGTAGAGGTGTTGGCGGCCATGTACTCGACTCCCCGCTGGGAATTGAGACCCGAGTGCTCACAAGTGTTAAAACAATATAACAAATGGTCTATTGATAAAAATATTATAATGAGTGATAAAGTCGATTACGAATTAATTTTAAGCATGCTTAGACAAAATGATTGTACATTTTTCTATGAATTCCTTTGTAATAAAACAATATAATTTTACTTAACTTAGCAATCCCATAAATCACATTTTATCCTAAATGAATTGTGGTTAAAAATTTATATTATTTTGTGTAAAAAATATAAAATGCTTTAATCATTTAACTCAAAATTAAAATGAGTAATACTCAGCCAATGATTAATAAATATATGAATAATTATGTAAATAGTGTTAAGAATCATTTGCTACAGTTTATAAAGTAAGGAAGTTTAATGGTAAATAACATTATGCCACTATTCACACAATTAAACTCAATGGTAATATTAAATTGTATTATTAATAATTGCCGTATTATTCTATAGACTTCATGATAAAATATTATAATTTTACGTATATTATAATTATTGAGAAATGTATAGAATATGTACAGGTGTGAGAACAATAGAACAACTGTATAATAATTACACATTATAAATATATAATGTTTTGAAATATATTTTATTGTATTAAAACATGCTTATTCAACTGTTTTACTTTGGTTATTAATAATAAATAATAAGTGTATCTATGGTAATAGATATATAATTATAGTGGTTGTAAATAATTCCAACTAATTCTATTGTTATACAGTGTAGTTGTAGTTAATAGTTTAATGTACTATTACATGATATAGTTAATTGTGTTTAAATATAATATTTTTTAAAAAATCCCTTAAGTTAACATGTAAAAATTGCCATAGCATAGCAACTTAACAACTTTTCATAGAAACCCATTATAAAGTAATATTTATATATTATTTAAGAATACATTATATTTGTATTTTTATATTACACTTTATGTAAATACATGAGACTTAAATATATAGAGTTATTCCGGGGATAAAATATATACAGTATATCCCCTCTATCGTTATAAAGTAAATTTAGTATTTAATATATAAAGTAAATAATATTAGTTAGGTTAGTTGAGGTTAGGTTAGGTTAAGTTATAAATTATTATTATTGAGACGTGTAATTTCTATAATAAATTTACTAATTTTTTAAATAGTATTCTATAGGAATTTCGGTACTCTTATACTCTGCCCATATACTAAAGTGCCTCCAAGTCTTTAACGAAAATCCCAGTATTAATAGTGCATTTGTGATCAAAAATAGTTCAAACTTTTGTATTCTTTCGTCCCTTTTTCAAATGACCAAAAGTCAATTAAAATCTCACAAAACATACTAAATGCATGTAATTTTAATATACTATTATTTTTGATAGTGTAAAACTTTAAAAATTGTCCTTCTGCTATTGGCTTTATTATGCTAGATATGCCAATCTGTGCATCAAGAGGTGACAAACATCACATTTCTTATTTATATTTTATTCAAAATATTTTTAAGTAATTATCAATACAATTATTACAATCATTATTACTAATATTACTATTTACTGTAATTTATTTATTAATACATAAGGTTAATTCGATTGCTCGCCAATAAAATAATACAATTAATAATCAATTAATAAAAATAATTTCATCATATAGAATAATTAATAAGATAATAAATATAGATTGTACAGTAATTTATGTTTACACATTATAAGAATAATATATATTTCTCTACATTATTATTGAATAATCAAATTGAATCGGTATCCATGATACCACAGAGATATAAAAATAAGTGTTGATAATGTTGAGTGAAATCCTCCATTACTCCATTTAATTGTGAACAAAAATATAATAATAAATTCATTTTATGCAAAATTGTTTTACAACAAATCGGACAGTATATTATGGTGAATACAAAAGTTATAAGATTTGTATAATAACAAAATGAATTGTTTAAAACATGAATATGATCAGATATACGAAATTTAGTGTGCGTAGTTTTTACATACTGTACATGCTTAATAACCTACGCAGTTTTATCTAACAAGTTATTCCCTAACTAGATTATAGTAAATGTACTATGGTCAATATAATATTTGTTTGTATTATTGTCTATATACATGAGATAATATATAAGCAGTATTTATGCGACAGTTTACTAAGCTTTCATCTAAAATACATAGTAACATTGTTAATGTTTTAAATAATTTATTTGCATGTAACAATATTGCATGTCAAAACTATTCATTAATGTCGCAAAATCTAGACGTATTAGAAATAACACACTGATACCGTGACCACAGTGCTAACACAATTAGATCAATACTACGTTAACAACCAACAAGTGCAAATTGGAAATTACAAAGTACGTCGATTAACAAGAACAGATTATGACCATTCTAAATTTTGTCCAAAATCAGCCATATTATCCTGGATTCCTGGACATTTTACTAATTTTACCCATCTAATTCCGGAATAATCCAGGCCATTTCTGGACATCTGATCAGTCTACTATCAGGGTAAAATGACCGAATTGGCCGAAGTGGCAGGCCGGCAACACCTCCAGGACTTGTGCAACCAATACGACCTCGAGTTGGAGCGCTTTATTAAGTTGGGGGCCGGCGGTGCCGACACTTTCGATGAGTTCAAATCCGAGGCCAAATTAGTCGGTCATCGAGTGTTGGCCGAGTATCTAAAGGGTCACCAATGGGCGCGCAGTATCCTAAACACCAGGGATGTGACCGCGTGTTTTGACGAACTACTTGCTGACTCGAAAAACGTATTTCAGGAGCAAAAATATATGGAACGACTGGCGGTGGATCTGCTCTTAAACACAGTGTTATATGAGTATACAGACCGTATGGGTATAAGCCGGGCCAAAATTGCATACATTCGCGCCGATCGGCTAAAACAAATGCACAACATTTTGGTCGGTGATCTGATCAGAGAGTACCAGGACCGGCGCGGTCATTTAACCAACAACAAATTCACCCAGCTTATTACCGATTTACTGGACACCGCGTATTGTACGGTAAAAGATGATAACGATAAAAATATGCCAACAGTGCCGGCAATCGGCATCTACGTAGGCACGACCAACTCGTCTGTTGCCTACTATCGGCCCGACACTCGACAAGTTGTCGTGTTCGAGTCGGACACCGGACGCCAAACCACACCAACGGTGGTCCAGTATAGGGTAGAGGACGGCGAGACGATTGTGGGCGACAACGCCTGCGACAACATTATGGCTGACCCGCGACAGCTAGTATACTCTGTAAAGCGTCTGATTGGCCGCAAATTTAGCTCCAGGGAAGTGCGCGAAAACCGCGACAACTGGCCCTTCCGTGTAGTCGACATGGGTCAGGACGAGCCGGGCGTTGAAGTACAGACGAGATCTGACGGCCAAACGGAACAGTTTTTGCCTGAAGAGGTGTTGGCACAGGTGGTGAAAAAAATGAAAGAAAACGCTGAGGGAGGGGTGAAATTGGGCGGCGATGGGCAGGAAGTGGTGATAGAAAACTGTGTGATCACTGTTCCCGCCTCTTTCAATAACACACAACGGGAAGCCACAAGAGAGGCGGCCACTATGGCTGGTCTTAATGTGTTGAGGGTTATGAACGAACCCACAGCGGCCGCTCTGGCCTATCAGCTCAATCGTTTTGAAAACTTACGATCTAGGTAGGTCACATTTTATTTTTAATTAAAAATTTCTTTTAGACTTGATAAATAAATAGATTTTTAAAAAAATTCCGTTAAATAAATTAAGAGTCAAGCTGACGGCATTGATTTATAAACAACCGTTAACAACAATCACCTGTTAAAACTTTAAAATATAAATTTATATTTTAATGACTGTAAATTACAATTTACAAAGCATTGCACTTAAAATCTCATAAAATTTTAACGGTTAATAGCATTGCAACCAGTTTTGCGATGTGAACTGATCATGTATTGCTTGTCAGTTTACCAAAAATTTGTTAAAACTATATTTATCAATTTGAGGCGTTCGTAAATGTTTTGACTATTATGCAACAAGCGAACGTAAGATCAATATTATATTATTATAAAATTAACTGGTTAGTTATACTTCAGCATTTTAAAACCAAATATTGTAAAATTGTTTTAATAAATATTAAGTTATTATGAATTATCTTGGTATATTTTTAACATTAATAGTTTTTGCAAATTAATATATCCAAAATAATTGAAAGTTATTGTCTACGAAAGCGAAAATAAATGAAAATTTCACACAAAATTTGAATAACTGTCTAACTAATAAAGTTAATATAATATAATTTTATATACAAATATGAAACAATAATGTGCAAATGAAAACAAAATAAGTTTGCCCTCTCAATGATAAAATTTATATTTAAGCATTATCTGCACAGCAAAAACTAAAATTTCAATCTTAATTTTGTCTTCACCATTCGAACCAACGTCGAAAATAAGTAGACAATTATATTGGCAATATGTTGATCAATCATTAAATATAGTATATTACTTTGACTATATAGAGTAATTATTGTGTAAATTAAATGTGACCCAACATAATAGATACAATATTTAGTGTATTAAACATTAATGAAAAATAACTAGCTTAAGTGATGTTTTCAATTATTTTATCGAATTATAAGTTATAATTTATAACTATTAAAATAGCTATTTAAGATTTTAGTTCTATTAAAGTAACTATTATAGTGACTAATTTGAGTATTATATTCAATGCCTAAAATTCAATGTTCTGATTATTTACAAATAAGGATCGTGCTAGTATATCACTTTGGAGGCAGTACATTCGAAGTATCTATATTGGCTATCGAAAGGGGGAAAATGCATGTACTGGAAGTTAACGGCGACAATCACGTAGGTGGCGACGACTTGACCAACACAATGATTGACCACTGTTTGGCTAAGTTTGGCGGCGAACGGGTAGATAAACAGACCAATGAGGGGTCGGTCGCACTCCGTCGACTGAAACGCGAGTGTGAAAGACGAAAAATCGAGTTGAGCATGTCAAATTTGGTGACCATAAAACTTGACAATTTGATCGGCACTCGGCACATGAACATAAAAATTACCAGGCAACAATTTAACGATATGTGCAAGCGCCTTTTTAAACGCACAATGGAATGTGTGACAGATGTTATAGCTAAGGCGGACAAAATGCAAAGGGACATTGACGATGTGATCTTGGTGGGCGGCTCTACGCGTATACCTTATGTTAAGGAGATGTTGGGCGAGTATTTCGATAAACAACCATGCCACACTGTTAACCCAGATCTAGTTGTGGCCGAGGGAGCTGCCATTCAGGTATATTATATCCGGGAATTATTAAAAACATTATTATGTACATCGTTTATTTGTCTTGAATTTTAACTAAAGTTTAGTATTTTTTCAAATGAAATATTATTATGTTGCATGCGTTGCATGACTTGAAATTTAATTAAATATTTTTGTTTATCATAAATAATATTAAATTAAAATATTAACTCGAAATTTGATGAAAATCCGAATTGTCACTTTATTATTTTACAGTCAACATAATCTGTCGCCGCGGTTTTTGTGATTACAGCTAATCTAGAAGAGCTAGATTAAATTTGTAAATAGTAAAATGAAGGTCCACATGTCTAGTTTTTTGTATCAAAAAATTATTAAAATCACGTAAACACAACACAGAAATTTTTAAGTCAAATCGATTTGTCATGTTTTATACCTACCTCGAAAGGGGCGGGTATGTTAATGTTTAGAGGAGATGTCAAAGACTGTGATTTAACAGAATGTGAACAGATTTATTATTTAACACAATAATCTCTTGATCTGCTATATAGGCTGCAATTTTGAACGGCAAGCAAGCTCGACTATCTGGTACAATCTGTGAAACCGGTATTTACCTTGGCACCATCTTAGACTCTATTGTCCCCAAACCCGCTCCGGTGGTCGTCAATGGCGATCAAAATATAGGTGTTGTTGTCTTGTTTAGTAATTAAATGTTACGTTGTATTTAATATAGTTTAATATAATTTAGGACAAAAAAATACATCAATGTCGTCAGTTGAAAATATATACAGCCTTCAATTTGAGGAATTAAACGAAATCGGTCATGGTCAGTTTGGTATTGTGTTCAAGGCGCGACATAAATTTGACAACAAATTATACGCCGTTAAACGTGTTGTATATAATGGTATTAAAATTAAAATATTAATTTAATTTTTAATACAATTATATATATTTTAATTAAGATCAAAATAAACACGTGAAAAACGAAGTGGAATATCTAACAAGCTTGGAATCGCAATACGTGATTAAATACTACAACTCTTGGTCGTTTGACAGCCATCTGTACATTCAAATGGAATTCTGTGAACAGAATCTTAATAAGATTTTATTAGATAAAAACCATTTGTTTGGTCATCCATCAGGCAATGACATTCAAATCAGCTCGTGTTTTGAATATTACATAATGTGTGAAATATTTCGCGAAATGGTTGAATGCGTACAGTATTTGCACGAATGCGAGCCCCAGATTATTCACCGCGATCTCAAACCGGACAACGTGTTAATCGCACACATTGTGCGCAATGGCCGGTTTATTAAGCTAGGTGATTTTGGCCTGGCCACGTTCACAACGAACAACGCCACGAAATGACCAAGTATAAACACTCTACTTGTGGCACAATGAAATACATGGCCAGTGAAGTGTTGCATGGTGCAAAATATAATCATAAAGCAGATGTTTATAGCCTCGCAGTTATTGCGGCCGAAATGTTTGGCATAAATTTATTTGGGTTGAGTATTGATTTAAATATATTTTATGTAATATTACTAATTTTAAAATTTATAATTTATAGAAGTCAATCGTATACCATAGACGGGAATGTTATTTTTAAAAGATTATTGTTAAATCTTTTTAAGTTATTAATGGACATGATTATAAGCCCACAATTTTATAGAAGACCCGACTGTTCGGATATATTAAATAAATATAGCGAGTGGTCAATTGAGAAAGCAATTATTGTTGACCATCAAGAGTTTAATGAAAATAAGAATATGTTTGATGATTTTGAAAACAAATTTTTCTATAAATTTTTCATGAAAAAGATTCAATAGTACAATGTAAACTAGACTAAAATATAAACTTATTACCAAGATAAAGCATTTTGTATACATTAGATCAAAACTAACAATTATAATGAAATTTGTTGCACAAAATTAAGACATTTTTACGATAATGAAGTTAATTTAAAGACAAATTTACAAAATTGCTTATATGTACATTTACATAATTCCTGCATTCAAGAAGTTTAAAATTGATTATAATTTTTGTGTTTTATTTCTTGTATTAATTCCATAAGTCTTGTTATATAATTATCTACTTATTCTACAATGCATAATTAACCTATTACTATCTGAAATTTATTTTAAGTTGCAATTTGTAGACATACAATAATGCGTTATTGTATAAATTACATGGCAACCGATAATAAAATTATCGTTTTTATTTATGTTTGATTTATTATACCATTAAACATGGAATTTTGTTGTTGAATATTAAATAAATATATGTTATGCATATTTTCATTTAATTGTGTTTAAAACTGAAATTAAATAAAATGGACTCAAATTTACAAACATGTGATGAAGACTACAAATTAATTATCACTGAAATACAATTATTTCACGTTTTTGACGACAAACGGGGATATAATGTACTGTTTGTGACAAACAATGACTGTGTGTATGGGTTGGGCTCTAACGGCGGCGGATCACTGGGTTTTGGGCACAACCTTCCCGTCCGATCGCAACAACTTATACCAAAATTATGTGACAAAAATATACAACAATTCATAACTGGCGTTGACTTTGTGCTGGCTATTACTGATAATAAAATGGTGTTTGGTTGGGGTGTTAATGATCATGGGCAATTGGCTAGACCACCTTGTTCGGATCAGTGTGTGCCAGAAGTCATTGAATTTTTCATTAACAAAAGTATACATGAAATTTGTTGCGGTTATTATCATTCACTAGCGTTGACCAGTGATGGCCGGGTATACGCGTGGGGACAGAATATGTTTGGCCAAATAGGGTGCACAGATGTTGACCATGGTAGCGTATATGTTCCCAAAGAATTAGACTTTAGTGAAAACTGTCAAATCAATAGTGTCTACTGTTCACTCTACTCGTCATTTGCCATTACAACTGATGGACAAGTGTTTAGTTGGGGTCGAAATCATTGGTATAATTTGGAACACAATGACCACAATGTGTTGACACCCCGTATAATACCGGGTGTTTGTAATGTGCAAACTGTTCGCTCAAATGGCAATCAAACTTGTTTTTTAACTCGCGATGGTTTTGTGTATTTTTGCGGTCAATATATTGAGAATGAGATGAACTTAATGCAAAAAACACCAATGATTATACCAAGTTTAAATATGTGCATTGAATTAGATCTCGTTCTTTCACATCTAAATAATTTCTTTGAAATAATAGCGAAAACAAGTGATAAGTTATTTAGTATTATATCACAGAATGATGTAATTGTTACGGAGTATAATAATATATTAGATTATTGCCTTGATGAATTTCAATTAACGCACAAAACAGTTAATTTGTACAAAAATGATGAATTTAATTATGATTGTATTGATAAGTACCGCAACAAATGTAGTAATTATTTGCTGGAAATGTTTGAAACAATTAGACAATTAGCCAATGGTAAGTTAAAAATAAAACAAATATAATAAATTTTAATTATTTTAATTAACTATCTAGATCAAAATAAAACCAGAAGTTGCTCGGCACTTAATGATTATAACAGACTCTTTGAAGAATTAGGTAAATTAGGCTCAGGATCATTTGGTACAGTTTATAAAGTTAGAAAATTAAATGACGAACAACACTATGCCATCAAAATAATTAAACTCAAAAGTAATTTTAATTAGTATTTTATTAATATAATTAACTTATTAATCTTAAATAATATTTTTAGTTTACAAGGTAAACTAAATGTCGGAGAACACGATGAATTTTATGCGGAATTAAACCACCTAGTGACTGTCCGGTCTGAATACGTAGTCAAATACATAGACTCGTGGTTTGAGGGGAATCTATATTACCTACAAATGGAGTTGTGTTCGGTAGTCTTCAAAACATTTTAAAGAAAAAACTCAACGTTTTCCTCCGAGAATCGGGACAACCGATGAATTGTGTCGAGTATTACATATCATGCGAAATATTTCGTGAACTCTTACAATGCGTTCAATATTTGCATGAATTGTCGCCACAAATCATACACCAAGACCTCAAACCTGACAATATATTAGTCTCAATGTGTGGGTCCCAAAGCAATGGCCACTATTTCAAACTATGTGATTTTGGTTTAGCCGCTATTCACAATAGGAATGCGTATGAATTAACCGGTGGTAAACATTCGGCAGGTGTGGGAACTGTAGGCTTTCAGGCCCCGGAAGTGTCCCGCGGACTGCCTTACAATCATTTGAGTGATGTGTTTAGTTTGAGCAAAATTGGTTAAATTCTATTTGATCTAGATATTTCTGATGTGGATCCAGATTGTCCTGGGTTTGTTATATTTTTGATCTGTTACAATTATTGTCATATTTTATATTTTTATTTTATAACATATAGAGTATATTCATCAAATGAAGTGTTGAATAAATCGTGGTATAATTTGGTAGAGGTGTTGGCGGCCATGTACTCGACGCCAGGTTGGACATCGAGACCCGAGTGCTCACATGTGTTAAAACAATATAACAAATGGTCTATTGATTAGAATACTATAATGAGTAATAAAGTCAATTACGAATTGAATTTAAGCATGCTAAGACAAAATGACTGTAAATTTTTCTATAAATTCTTTTGTAATAAAATAATATAATTTATTTTTATTCGCAATCACATAAACCACATTTTTCGTTAATGAATTCTGGTGAAAATATCTTTTGTCTTTAACAATTACCATAGAGTAATTTTTAAACCAAATATAAACGCGCGTTAATTAATAATTTTAGCTAATAATGAAAGATCAACTAATTCACAAATGATTAATCTAAATTGTTTGCAGAATTATGTAAAGTGGGTACAGAATCATTTGGTACAGTTCATAAAGTTAGAAAGTAAAATAATAAACAACACTATGCAACAATGCACATTATTTAATTCAAAAGTAATATTAGTTATTATTTAATTACATTTTTATATTTTAATTTTATATTTGTTTACAGCAAAACTGGAAATTCTGACTATTTTTATGCAGAATTAAATCACCTAGTTATTGTCCGGTCTAAATAAGTGGTCAAATACATAGACTTATGGTTTGAGGGGAATAAATATTACATACTCATAGAATTGTATGTAAAAGTTTAATGCAAAATATGTTTAATTATTAGCGTTAATTTGAGCATGCTTTAACAAAATGATTGTAAAGTTTTTTAAATAAATTTCTAGATAGTAAAATAACAATTAAATAATTAACTAACTTTGTTATAATTTAAAGTTTTTATAGAATCTATATCTTAAATAGTTTATTTTAATACATTATTGTTTGCAACATTTGCATTGTAAATTTTATATACAAACAATAAAGTAAAATAATAATGAAAGATTTTTAAAAATGATATTCATTTAACAAATCTTTTAAAAATTAAATTTTCAAAATACTATTAATAAACGCAATACAATAAATTGTTAGTTAATAAAATGACAATTTAATATTTAATTGACTTTGTTATAATTAATTAATATAATATTTAATATAAAGTTTGCATATAATTTATATCTTAAATTATCTATTTTAATACATTATTATTTGCAATATTTAATTGAGTTTATTTATAAATAATCAATTAATTTGTATCATTGACTACAAAGATAATTGAGAATAATAGTATATACATGTCATTATATACTGTATACTTATATACTGTTATTAAATATCAAATGTCAATATAATATAATATTATATTATATATATAATTATGATTCTATGACATTTTTTCGAAAGACGTTTTTTCGAAACCAATTTTTTGAAAGACATTTTTTTGATACCAATTTTTTGAAAGACATTTTTTCGAAAAAATTAATTTAAATTAAAGAATTAACAAGTTTAACCTAACCTAACTTACTTTAAACTAACCTAAACTAACTTATAATAACTTAACTAATAATATTATTAGCAATTTAACTTAATCTAATAAGTTTAAAGTAAATTTAAATTAATTTTTCAAAAAAATGTCTTTCGAAAAAACGTCTTTCGAAAATATGATTTCGAAAAAATGTCTTTCGAAAAAGTGTCTACATACCATAATTATATATATTCTTATGTAGTAATGTTTTATTTTATTTTCTTTCAATCTATTTTGTAATTGTTTCCTTAAACATTTGATATTTTTAAAAATTAATGACAAACAACCTATTTAAAATTTCTATAATGTTATAAGAGATAATATTATTTAATAATGGGAAGCATGCAATCTAAAGTATTATGGGGATGTATAATATTTGAATGTTTATTATGTGGATGTACATGTTGTAAACAACCAAGGAGGTAAGTAAATTTTATTAAAAAATTTTCAATACGCTCATAAAGTTAAAACTTTGAAATTTAATATTGCCATCAAATTAGATAAATTCCCAACCTTGCCAATTGTGTCTTCTTATACTTATGTATATTCAATATCAAACTAAAAATTTATCTTGCTAATTAACCAAAGCATTGTATCCATGGGATATTTCGATCCCAGTGAGTTTAAAACTTATGGCTAAA
>CAJPIZ010000204.1:0-30475 GCA_905368565.1 Medioppia subpectinata
TCTCTCTCTCTCTCTCTCTCTCTCTCTCTCTCCCTTGTATTTGTGGACCAAGACATAGTTGCCTAACAAAACACACAGCAAACAAAATAATAATAATTGTAAAATAATAGCTGTAATATTTGGCCAAATTATTGAATGTTTTAGATGTAAAGTGAGATAAGATAAGAGACATATACGCGAAAAATGCATAATATTTAGCAAAAATTTCTAACAAAGTGATGTTTACATTACTTTAAGATTATACCATAAGTTAGGCACAAATCCCAGATGTCAATTATACATTTACATTGTAAACATGCATACATTATGAGTGCTTAAAATAGACAAAATTTGGATTTAAAAGTTTAAAGTATTTAAATACAGTTTTAAAAATTGCTTTTAACATAAACACTATAATAGTTGCCTAAAAATGTTTTACAACCCGTTCAAAATATACTAGTATTATATAAAATTACCATATGTTTTTTTCCATCCATTCGCTTTATTTATTTTAATAGCTATCTGTCTGTCAATCAACTATTTAAATAACAATACTATTGCCTATAATTATGGTTACAATTTGATTTCATTTAGCAAAACAACTAAACTGTCAAACTTTTATTGATAATAATTGCATCAAATTGTAAACAAATTGTATGAATTAAATGCATTATTATAAGAAAAATAGCAATTCGTTATTCATTACTTCCTATAAGTGATTAATATTGAGGGTTATTAACCATTGGTTTGCATGAAAAATGAAATAATAAAATATAGATTATATTTACCACTGAATATATGCAGTACAGTACACTACAGTACAAGCCGTTAGATAAACACACTTTACCATAAAATATCACTCAAATGGCAAACCCCTATCCCATCCCATAATTGAATGCTCGCTATTATAGCTCCCACTTTATAACCCATACAGTTATGTAAAGTTTATACTGAATGAAACCTTTAAACAGTTATACAGACACACACTTCAAATAGAAAAATAAGAAATATATAATAAATTGCTTGTATTATACCATATATCGCAATTATATATAGCATTAAAAGTAGTGATAATCAAAGATTTTTTGCATTTAATCCGTGAATTACTTGTTGTCATAAAGTCTGCGAATAATTTTCTTACTCTCAAAGTGATTCAACGCTTCCTTTCAATAAACAGTGAGAATATTGTGCTATAAAGTGAATGTTAGGACTTTTTTTGTGCTCTCAATGATTACATGTATTCATATAAAAATTAATTAATTGTTATTATTATTATTGAAATACTTAACAAACGGGAAGAGAGAAAGAGAGTGCGAGGACTGGGAGTATGGAAAAAGGAAGTCATACTTATTATATATTAATTGTATTATTATTAGTCTATGAAACAAATTTCTGACAAAAAAAATGTTTGCGTTAAATGTTACGTCAATCTTACATAAGTGTTTTATTTGAATATTAGTGAAAGTGTAATGGGATTTGAAAGCCCGTAATTATTACAAGTGATACAGTATTTGTCTGTGAAATAAGATTCTACATTCATATTAAAGAATTGTGTTTTTGAAGTCATTTTTACATATATAGCGAATAATATACTTTTCAAACACTTCTCAATCACTGGTATCTCTCATAGGAGTAGTGAATATCAATTTCTCAACTAATCATCGCATCATTTATTTGTATTTATTCCTGAAAATCACTATTGATTACTATTATTGCCATTCGCTGTGAATATCAATATTGGTTTATATGTTAATTAATTGGCAGTCAATATAAGCGACAATTCCGGCGATTAATGTAACAAATCATACATTTATTACACAATTGATTGCAAACAAACAAAGGTGAATATCATATACGATAATATGATATAATAATGAGTTTCTATGAGTTGTTATGAATACCGAGTGATAAGTGTTTGCGAGGAATACACGCCTTTGCTGTCGATTATTATGAAAAGAGTCTCTTATTTGATAACTATTTAATGATTACTTTTCTTTCTGAAAACTATATTTACGTTTTGTTTGTGTCTATACTATTGCCATTCAATACACGTTATTATGGGATCAAATAATCACCACAAGAAATGCATTGACAATTGAAACAAAACTTTCAACTCAAATGTGAGGCGAAAAACAAAAGCAACAAAAGTCTTGTTTGGACTATATTTTGGAGTTAAACCCTTTTCACTGAATATTTATAGCATATTATGATTATTGAGAGTTTTGTATGTCTTTTCCTGAATTTTTATTCTGCGATAAAGTGATTATAAGTTTTATTTTGTGCATAACTTTTATATATAACTTATACTACTTTTTGGTGTCATTGGTTCAAGTCTTCCGTACAGAAATACAGACCAAATGTTGTGACAAAAATATAACACACTTTTTGAGACTATGAACTCATTGTATACTCTAAAACCCACTTTTATTTGCGGGACAATTGTATTATGACTTTAATTTTATTTGTGTTTTGTATGTCGAAAAGGATTACATATACAACGTTCATTGAGCACTGATTTGGCCCTTTTACTCATTTATAAAAAAAAGCATTAATTGAAATGAACGGCATTCACCACACTTTCAGACATGTATTTCATTTGATTGTAACCAACATTGAATTGATGTGTGATTTAGTGGGCACTAATTGTCAAACCATTGAATATAGTATTTGATGAGTGAATGTGCTGTCAGTTTGTATGGCTAATGAGTTGCAAATTGTTTGACCACAATATCAGTGATAAGTGCTGTAATTGTTTGCTATTTAAGCCAATTGTGCGCAAAGAGTCGTTCAATGAGTTCCGGCCAATAGTTACTTGTAATCCGAGTGTCAAATCAAATAATTGTGTTAATCGTGACAATTGTCCGCACATTTCGGTCAAATACTTATAACTCTCATGTTTTTCAACGCTTATGTAAAAACTTTTAAGCTGATTGTGTGCCACGAATGCAGACAACAGTTTCTTATTATCACTGGAATAATCAAATGAAAATTTGTGTAAATTCTTCACCAATAGTCCAAAAGTGGTGTCGAAGACAACAAGTGGACACATAATTGTGACAATCGGTGGCAATGAATGCTCAGACCAACCCTGAGATGATGTATGTGTTGGGCATCAATGCGTTGAATGAGAAGAATGGTCTCAAACAACAGGTCGATGGCCTCAACGCCGACATCGATCAACTCAGGCGCGAACTGTCCGCTAAGAACTCGGAGTGCGATACACTCAAACACCAGATCAAAGACATTAAGCTAGAATGCGATGGCTATAAGCAGTTGACAATATTGTCGCGTCACGGGCAAACGGATCAACCTGTCCAGACCATGCAGTTTATGCCCGGACAACTGTTTATGCTGCAACAGCCACATGACGGCCAATTCATACAAACAGCCGACGGACAGCCCATTGTGTGTCAAGTCATGACTACCGATGAATCCAATTGTGTCGAAAAAGTCTGTTTTGTTTAATTGTTAAATGCTTTCGCAAATTGTATGAAAGTGAATGAATGCTAAAATATTTGTAATGGGGGCAAAAATCAGTACTGTTTGCCGACCTTGATCATTGTTTGGTTTACATTGTTTTTGATAAAAATAATGTTTCTATTCATCCATTTTGTTATATTGACGTCAATATTGAAAATTTTTATAAGAAAATGTCGAAACGCGAAATTTAATTGACATTCTGTTCGGCCGACAGTGTGTCGCGCGAAATAGTTCTGAACTGTTCTTTCTTATGATAATTTGATTTATTGGACGTATTGTATGAATGTGTATGGTTACCATGGTTACCTAATTATCCCAATTACTTCCATAAATCCCATTAAATAAAATTGACAACATTTTAATTGTTAATTAAATAATTATAACTAAATTATATTGATTATTAACAAATACAAATAACTCAAAAATTGATTAACAAATACACAATTATAAATCAATCTAATAAATAATTTTGTCCCAAAATTTCCTAATCCCAATTTTACTACAGTGACAATTGAGTGACAATTGACTTCGAAATAATAAAAACTAAATAATACATGGATAACAACAGTTGTGATCAAACGCTTGAAAAGATTGTAAATCGGTTGTATGAATACCGTTGGGAACTAAAGGGACCTGGCGATGTACCTAAAGAGTCTGTCGACGCGCGGATAAAATATTTGATAAAAATCTATAATGACCATTACCAAGCTCATCACAAAGGCTTGAATGGACCCCCAGTAGCTCACATGGCGCAAAATCCGGTCTTAAGAACGACACCCAACATGGTCCTAAAGCCAACGACGGCTAAGTCACCGCCGCGCGGAGATGTGGACTATCGGTCTACCAAGTCTATGCCTGAGGTTGTGATGTCATCGCCCCCACGTTCGACTCAACCGTCAGTCATAACCAAACCACAGTTGAACACTGCACTACAGTTGGCCCATGCGGACAACCAAGTCATGTCCAATGAGCCACAGACTTCTGCAGTAGCGTCTCGCCCTAGTGTCAAGAGCACGGTAATCAAAGTCGCTTCGCCCGAACAGCGCGTGTTTACAGCCATTTGTTACCATGAATTTACGGCTAACATCAGAGTTGATCCCGAGATCTTACCGGAAAACGAGTTCACGTTATCATTACACAAAATTAAGGACGATATTCCCGAGAAGAAGAAATGTGAAATCAGAGTGACCGCAATTGGCCCTAAAGTTTGTATATGGTTTAAGAAACCTTCTAAACAGCATAGTGGTGACTATATGCTTAAAGTCAATGATCACGTGACTGCTGAATTTGTTAACTTTAACTTTGTGAGAGTCCCTTCTTCCCCTAAAAACATGACTTTCAAACAGATAACACCTGAAGTTTGTCAGATATCGTGGTTGTGTGAATGGGGTCCAATTCGCAGATATACAGTGGAAACTAGTCCCGATCACAAGACATTTGAACTCTACAAAACAATTGACACAACTAGCACTGGTACAATAAGTTGTCGTGTTGATGGCCTAAATCCATTTCAAACTAAATGGTTTCGCGTTAAAGCTATAAATGAGTTCGGCGAATGTTATCGCCCATTGGTGAATAAGTTTTTGCCAGCACTTGAAAATTATTGTCCATCAGAGCCAACAGATGTTGAAGTTAAAAAACGGACCGACACGGAGGTTCACCTCGCTTGGAAACGCCCACTAATAACTCACGAATGGGGCATAACCAAATATGTTGTGCAATCATTGCTGTACCCTGGAACAGAAAAGGATTGGAAAGAAGAACACAAAACAAATTCCGGTCGAGTGACGGAAGCCATTCTCAAAGGCCTAGAAACGAAAGGCTTGTATCAGTTCAAAGTCATTGCGTACAACAAGTATGGAAAAAGCAAGCCTTCGAAAGCAACTGATCGCGTGACGATTAAAGAGATAACATATAAGCCAAAGATAACTAAAAATCTTAAAGATGTAAAGGCACAACACGGTGACCACGTTGAGTTTGTGGTCAAATTCGATGCTAATCCCTTAGCCCGCGTCAGCTGGTCTGCAGACAACTTGTTAATTATACCTGAAACTAACCACGCGTATAAGATCGATTCATCGGAAACTGAGTCTACACTTAAGTTTGTAGCAAAAGACAGCGGATCCTACAAAGTATTTGTTGAAAATTCTAAGGGAAAAGTCATGTCGTGTGGCAATCTTAAAGTCACAGAGTCACCTACTGCAGATGATGACAACACTGTCGAGATCGAGACTGAAGAGGTACCGGAAATCTCGAGCCCTGGTATGCCAGTGATTACATCGTTCACCGCTTCTACCGTTAATCTAGAATGGACTAGAGCGAGTATTAAGACAACAAAACAATATAACATCGAAATGAGTTCCAGCGCGAAGAAAACATGGCAACAAGCTGTTACAGTTCCCGGAATTGAGTCGAAGGCGACAGTCGTAGGCCTTACAAAGACAGACACCGTTATGTTTAGAGTCGTTGCGCTTGATAACAGTGGCGAGTTAAACACAAGTCCGGTGAATACACCTCATCTCGTTCGGCCATTTGTTAATAAACCGAGAATAGAATTTGATAATAATCAGAAGTTTGTGACTGATTTTGATTTCGTAAAGAACATGTATATTTACGGAGAGCCCGCTTCAACAATTGAGTGGACATTCAATGGAAAGCCTGTCGAGTCTTCAGTTGAGCGGATAATTATGATTCAGCCGTACTACACTAAGATCCTGATACCAATGGTAAAAGCTGAACACGTTGGCAAATATACAATTCGCGCGGCCAACCAAAATGGAGATGCAACCGTTGTGTTTGAGCTTGAAATGTGTCCTCAACCTACTGAACCCTCCTCACCTCTTGGCCCTGTTTCTATTTCACAGAATCCAGATGATACCATCAAATTGTCATGGACCGCGCCTACGGACTTTGGTGGCGTTGAGCTGACTGGCTATAAGATCACGTGCAGAGACACTAGCGTGTATGGCAACAATACGGAAGAAATCATTCTTCCTAATATGACTTCCACAACGTTGAAACACGTTTTTATGGTCGGCCATGACTACGTGTTCCTAATTGAGGCTTTAAACAAAGTTGGACCCAGTTTGCCTTTAAAGTCGAGAGAGTTGTTTACATTTAAAAGAGACGAGCCGATTGCCAGTGTGAAGAGAAGTGCCGAACCAGAACAGACGACAGCCAAAAAGTCAAAGAATTAAACTCAATTAATTTGATGTCTTTAATTATCAAATATTATTTGTAACTTTGTCGTAATGTGAATTGATTATTTTATTTATTTATCAATTTGACTTAATTATTTAATTTAAAAATTAATCAAAACAATCTGGTGTTAAATGTAATGATGAAGTTTGAATTGAACGTTAAAATATTTGAATAAAACTATTTAAAGTCAAATGATTTGTCACATTAATTTGTCACTATTTGAATTTCGTCACAACTTAATTAACAAATACATATTCAGAATTATAAACTGTTTATTGAAATTATACTAACAAATATCCGATGATTTCGATTAATTTAATTAAACCATTCCTTTATTGTGATACTAAGTATTATTAAGTATTAATCATTGTTTTCTATATTACAGAATTATTTTCAGAACTTAAGAATATTTCGTGACCTTAGAGAGTAGGGTCTCTCACTGATAATTTGAGGTTAGTTTTAATTATAAATTGATTAATTATAAACCATGTTTAAGACAATTGTTATCGAGGGGGGTATAGGCACAGGCAAAACCTCTTTAATTAAAATGTTAAGTAATAATGAATCAATAAAAGATAACTTAGAGATTTTCTCAGAACCGTTAGAAAAATGGGAAAACCTAAATGGGATAAATTTGTTAAAGTTATTCTATGAACAACCCGATCGATATGGTCATGCTTTTGAAACCTTTGCTTTGTTAACGCTTTTGGAAAATCACACAAAATTGCCACAAGTTGGTAAGACAATTAAGATACTGGAGCGGTCAGTCTATAGCGCCAATCATGTCTTCACTAAAATGTTAGTTAACAATGGCATGATGCGAGAAGTCGATTATTGTGTATACCATGAGTGGTATAATTACCTGATAAATCACGAGCCGATAATTAAACCTGACCTTATATTGTATCTTAAAACAACTCCTGAGATAATGTTAAGTCGCATACAGAAACGTGGGCGCGAGTGTGAACAAAAGATGACACTCGAGTACCTTAAGGATTTGGACATTCTGTATGAAAAATTGATTGATAATTTGCAGATAACGACTCCCATCATGACAATCAACAATGATGGCCATATTGAATCGCTCAAATTGCAATGCCCGCAAATTGCTCAGCGAATTCTTAAGACCTTAACCAATTAATTTTAACCATACTCGGGACCCTTTGCGATATAGACAAATTTATAGGCATTAGGTAATCTCGAGTAATTAAAGTGCTTTGAATGTATGTGTTGTGTGAATGTGTTGCTATACGCTTAAACTAATGCTAAACTAACGTTGTTAACAAAAACAAATTATATATTTTGAACAGACAATGGATCCGATTGAATGGAGTATGCCTTCAACATCGACTGCAGGGCAAAACCAACCCGTCTTGGCGAAAGCTGAAAAACGAAAACGAATGCGAAAGCGACGCCCAAGAGCGAATCCAGAACGACAGGCACAACGAAAAGCAGAAAGAAACGAATTAACCGGCATAACAACTGCGATGGCTCAACACTCTTATGTGTCGAGAATGAAACAATTGGAAGACGTGTACGATAGAATAATAGATCTGCTAAACTGTCTTCGTCGCGAGGATGTGAGGAGCCACAAAGCTGCATACATTGCGATTGAAGAACTGATACGAGCACATCAACGCGAGAGAGCGCTTCTTGGAGTACAGATCGGCTTACTTGTTAGATTGGATGCGGAAAATGGAGGAACAGAAAGGCCAGTAGAACCATTAGGAGTTATGCTTCGACACTATTTGAGCAATGCATATCGAGACGCAAGAAGAGATTGGGTTAACTTCACGAACAACAACATTGCTAAACACGAGACGCATTTGAAAAACAACTGTTTTATTGATCACGTTAATGCTAAATTTAAGCAGTGCTTTATTTGTAAAAGCCCTCCAGTTAATTTTACTGCTACTAATTAATAACCATATTTTATGCATTGGTTATTACAATAAACTATTTATGCAAATTAAATTGTGTCGTATATTCTATGTGTTGTAATTATTAGTATTTATCTCGGTTAAGAAATAATGGCGGAAAATGCTAAAGAATTGATGATCGAAATTGAAGGCGCGCACAAAGAATTTATAGTTTTGAAGAAGAAATTTGGAGCTAAACATGCAGAGTTTTGTCATTATTTTAAACAATATCGCCAATTAATTCATACAAATAAACTAACCAATCAGTCAAACAAATTATATTGTTATAGTCCGTATCGCCATGAGTTTGAAAAGGTTGAATGTCCAACATCAATAAAATTTGATTGCCACGAGTTCTGGCTCATAACGTTATTACAGTGGACGCTGGATACAATAAAGTTATATATAGCCGAACTAACAAAAATTCAAAGAAATTTATACAAATTAAATCAATTGTATATTTCAATTGGCTTGCCGTTACAGACACAATCTAAACCAACAGACAGCGACAAAATTAAATTAAAAATTTGTTATCAATGTTCACATTCAGTACTTATTTGTGATGTACACGGAGAGACAACCAAGTATCAAACCGAATACGTTTATAATGATTACAAACAATTGCCCCCACAAACAATCATTGCTATAGATACTGAGTCTGGTCACTTAAAAGACAAATTCAAAAGCCATTCGGACAAACATGTTATTAGAGTTGCCGCAGTTGCTATGTTACGAGCCACATGTCATCCCTATCAGCCCAAGCCGACATTAATTTACCATTCGTTTTGGTATCCAACCGAAAAGATTTCTGTTAACCATTGGATTACTGGACTCACCATACAAGAGATATGTGCCAACAAACATAAATTTGTCGAACGCGAAAGCGCGCGACTAAACTTTATTGAACATTTTGTAAAAGATAAGACGCTAGTCTTTGCTAGTGCCAAAGAGGATATGCAAGCCCTCGGGTTGGACTTATCCGTTAACCACCGAGATGTCCAACATTTCTACGTTCGGTATCCCGATAGGTCGAAAGCGCCAGAGCCCGTAAACTTGAAATGGTTATCAAAGTATGTTTTGGATTTTGAATTGAGAGCCACCTCCAATAAAGAAATTCACTGTCCCGTAGACGACGCCATCGCAACTTTAAAATTATATAATTTAATTCCTCAAAACTTTTGGACAAGTGAGTGTGTCGAGATTGTTTGGCCAACCAGTTCAGCTGTTGATCCGATTTGTAGTACAATAACCGAATCAATGGTTGAGATGCCTTACAGATCCTGCTCACACTCCGAATCATTTAATGGGCAATACTTATCTGAATATCCTAACACTGTCTGCAATTTTCCAAGCTATTTTGAAGATGACTTTTCACCAGATTTCGAATAATAATTGACAATAGCAATACTAATGCCACTAACTCTTATCAATCTTATATAATTTGTCCCTAAAATAACTATTTTATCATAGATCGTACCGTCATGCAGTTAATAAATAAATTCAAGCGTTGGTTTTTGTTATATTTAATAATTATCGATCAGACGCTGACCCCATCCAATGGACAAATGGGCCCCGATGCCGTTGTCCATGCTCACATGACCGTCGCCCCGACCACACCTACAAGTCCACCGCCACCCCGGTATAATTTACATTTTCGCCATCCCGACGGATCGTTGTGGAAGCAAATGATCCGTAAACTTACAAATGATTTTTATTTGACAAATATTGCGTTCAAATGTTTGATCTTATATATGAACGATTACTGCTTCATAGTATTACATAACGGAGTTGACCCGCTGTCAAATGATGCAAAATCCAAAGACATGTATTTCAGAGATATATCGCCACAAGTTGTAGATCAAACTATGAATACTGTTGTTCCCAAATTAAATGCCTTAAGACCAAAAATGAATCCAGAACAATTCTACGCATGCTCGGATGATTTAAAATTTATTATTCATAATAATGTTACGCGAGCTATTGTCAACAACGATTTTCTTATCACTAAAGAAGATATCGCTGCCTATAACGATGACACACTATGCCAGCCATTGACAGTTAATTCAACCCATATTTATGCCCGATTTTATTCATACCGTCCACCAGCCGAACACGATTATAACATAACAATTCTGTATGATCGCAACCAATGGATCGAATTATCTCAACAAATTTTAAGCCATTTTCAATTTGCAAAATATAATGACTTGAAAAGAGAACTCAATCCTGATAAATACATTAGTGAAATTAAATCTATGAACGCTACGAGAGACGCAAAAGAATTTGCGGAATTTCTCGAAAGACGTACTGTTAGAGAGCATGAAATATTTCAAGGAGTCGACAATGATGACCCAGTGCCAGATGATGCAAATATTACCCATAACTTAAATCAATCAGACAACTCAAATAAGTCAATTCCGCTTACTTTGGAATTTCTTACAGAAGAGTATCGTATCAAGGCTGGCGCTCATGGCTTATACTTCTCACAAGGTGGTATTGCGTATGAACGAACGCAATCAACTAATCGAATCTTCTCAATTCATTATCAGTAATTTTCATGATGCTAAGTTAAATGACTTACACAGGGAATTAAATTCTGATAAATACATTAGTGAAATTAAATCTATGAACGCCACAAGAGACGCAAAAGAATTTGCGGAATTTCTCGAAAGACGTACTGTTAGAGAGCATGAAATATTTCAAGGAGTCGACAATGATGACCCGGTGCCAGATGATGCAAATATTACTCATAACTTAAATCAATCAGACAGCTCAAATAAGTCAATTCCGCTTACTTTGGAATTTCTTACAGAAGAGTATCGTATAAAGGCTGGCGCTCATGGCTTATACTTCTCACAAGGTGGTATTGCGTATGTTTTTGACTCGGTATGGGATCACTTCTTCGCTATCGATTTACCACAATTTAACGAATCATTTTATAAACACATCATTTCATTTAATTGTTACGATTTTATGAGTGCGCTTCAGCCTAATGTAACCAACGCTTTCTTTGGTAGTTCAGATGAACAACTTTTCCGTACATTGAATGAGTCATGTTTTGCGCTCGACGCAACTTTAGAACAAAGCATTAATAATACTTATGGGCCTTTTGAGTGGTATTTGATAATGTATGTATAATTTGTTTGTGGCTAAATCTATTTTATATGATGTTATAGGCAACAAATAATATAAGTGATAGTTATCGTAATCAATGCCAAGTTGGTAGACGTACTCGACGCGAACGCGTATGTTTTCCAAGATCGGTTTTAATTGATCCCATGGGATAAGAGCATGACTGAGCACTGATCTCCGCAAATCGGCAAATATGTTGTCAAAGGTTTGGAGATAATCTAGCAGTAACGTTGTCGATTGCTGAAAAGCGGAAACCTTGGCCATTTTGTATAAGCCATTAAGTGACATTAGAGCAAGCATTCGTTGTTCTCGAGTTACTTTGTCAAGTTGAGTTTTCAATGTATTAGCCAAAGAGGTGATTTGAGAATCTGTACTATATTTTAAAGCATCAATTTTAAGATTAAGTTGGTTGGTCACTTCGCCAACCATTCGGGTTAACCCAGCAAGTCTCTCTTTCAAAATTTGGGTATTATTTTTATTAAGCATTACTTGGGCTTTAAGTTTTTCAAAGTTTTCTTCCAAATTATTGATTTCCCCTTGCATTTTCCAAGACCACGTTCCTAGGCCAATTGTTGCACCTCCGGTGACTACACCTAGAAGACCCAAACCACCGATGGCAAGGGAGAATGGGTCAATAAACCGTTTCGTCCGCGTTAATTGTCTATCTCGAAATTCCAAGACCACGTTCCTAGGCCAATTGTTGCACCTCCGGTGACTACACCTAGAAGACCCAAACCACCGATGGCAAGGGAGAATGGGTCAATAAACCGTTTCGTCCGCGTTAATTCAGATAGAGCTTTAAGAAACTAGCGTTTGGCGCTACTCGATTTTCATAATAATTACGAAACAAGATTTCAACGCAGCTCGCGTTTTGTACTGAGTAAGTTACATGCCTTTTCAACAAGTAGACTTGATCCAAAGAAAGCGCTGGTTACATTAGGCTGGAGCGCACTCATAAAATCGTAACAATTAAATGAAATGATGTGTTTATAAAAGGATTCGTTAAATTGTGGTAAATCGATAGCGAAGAAATGATCCCATACCGAGTCAAAAACATACGCAATACCACCTTGTGAAAAGTATAAGCCATGAGCGCCAGCCTTTATACGATACTCTTCTGTAAGAAATTCCAAAGTAAGCGGAATTGACTTGTTTGAGTTGTCTGATTGATTTAAGTTATGGGTAATATTTGCTTCATCTGGCACCGGGTCATCATTGTCGACTCCTTGAAATGTTTCATGCTCTCTAACAGTACGTCTCTCTAGAAATTCAGCAAACTCTTTTGCGTCCCTCGTAGCGTTCATAGATTTAATTTCACTAATGTATTTATCCGGATTGAGTTCTCTTTTCAAGTCATTATATTTTGCAAATTGAAAATGGCTTAAAATTTGTTGAGATAATTCGATCCATTGGTTGCGATCATACAAAATTGTTATGTTATAATCGTGTTCTGCCGGTGGACGGTATGAATAGAATCGGGCATAAATATGGGTTGAATTAACTGTCAATGGCTGGCATAGTGTGTCACCGTTATAGGCAGCGATATTTTCTTTAGTGATAAGAAAATCGTTATTGACAATAGCTCGCGTAACATTATTATGAATAATAAATTTTAAATCATCTGAGCATGCGTAGAATTGTTCTGGATTCATTTTTGGTCTTAAGGCATTTAATTTGGGTACAACAGTATTCATAGTTTGATCTACAACTTGTGGCGATATATCTCTGAAATACATGTCTTTGGATTTTGCATCATTTGACAGCGGGTCAACTCCGTTATGTAATACTATGAAGCAGTAATCGTTCATATATAAGACCAAACATTTGAATGCAATATTTGTCAAATAAAAATCATTTGTAAGTTTACGGATCATTTGCTTCCACAACGATCCGTCGGGATGACGAAAATGTAAATTATACCGGGGTGGTGGCGGACTTGTAGTCGTAGTCGGAGCAACGGTCATATGAACATGATCAGTAGCGGGACCCATATTTGATTGGGTCAACGCCTGATCCATAATTATTAAGTATACCAAAAACCAACGCTTGAATTTATTTATTAACCGCATGACGGGTACGATCTATGATAAAATAGTTTTTTTAGAAACAAATTATATAAGATTGATAAGAGTTAGTGGCATTAGTATTGCTATTGTCAATTATAATTCGTAATCTGGTGAAAAGTCGTCTGTAAAATAACTTGGAAAGCTGGACACAGTGTTAGAAGATTCAGATACGTTTTGATTACTAGGTGCTTCGAAGTCAGAACAAGGCATGTCAAGCATTTCAACCATTGATTCGGTTATTGTACTACAAATCGGATCAACAGCTGAACTGGTTGGCCAATCAATCTCGACACACTCACGTGTCCAAAAGTTTTGAGGAATTAAATTGTATAATTTTAAAGTTGCGATGGCGTCGTCTACTGGACAGTGAATCTCCTTATCAGACGTGACTCTCAATTCATAATTCAAAACATACTTTGATAACCATCTCAAGTTTACGGGTTCTGGTGCCTTTGTCCTATCGGGATATCGAACGTAGAAATGTTGGACATCTCGGTGGTTAACGGATGAGTCCAACCCAAGGGCTTGCATATCCTCTTTAGCATTAGCAAAAACTAACATGTTATTGGTCACGATATTTTCAATGAAATTTATTCGGGCCTTGTCTCGGTTAACGAATTTATGTTTATTTTCAAGAATTTCTGGAATGGTTAAACCAGTTATCCAGTGATTAACGTAAATCTTTTCAGTTGGAAACCAGTACGAATGATAAATTAAGGTCGGTTTTGGTCGGTACGGGTGACAAGTAGCTCGCATCATTGCCACTGCGGCGACTCTTATGACATGTTTATCTGATTGACCTTAAAGGTCAATCAGATAAACATGTCATAAGAGTCGCCGCAGTGGCAATGATGCGAGCTATTTGTCACCCGTACCGACCAAAACCGACCTTAATTTATCATTCGTACTGGTTTCCAACTGAAAAGATTTATGTAAATCACTGGATAACTGGCTTAACCATTCCAGAAATTCTTGAAAATAAACATAAATTCGTTAACCGAGACAAGGCCCGAATAAATTTCATTGAAAATATCGTGAACAATAACATGTTAGTTTTTGCTAATGCTAAAGAAGATATGACAGCACTTGGATTAGATGATTCTGTTAACCATAGAGACATCCAAAAATTCTTTCTTCGATATCCTGACCGATCTAAAGCTCCAGAACCTGTTAACCTGATGTGGTTATCAAAATACGTGTTAGATCATAAATTAAGGATTTCTACCGAGAAAGAAATTCACTGTCCAGTAGACGACGCCATTGCAACTTTGAAATTATACAATCTAATTCCTCAAAATTTTTGGACAAGTGATTGTGCCAAGATTGATTGGCCGACAACTTCTGTTGTTTATCTAAACAGTAAATTCACTGTCCAGTAGACGACGCCATTGCAACTTTGAAATTATACAATCTAATTCCTCAAAATTTTTGGACAAGTGATTGTGCCAAGATTGATTGGCCGACAACTTCTGTTGTTTATCTAAACAGTAGTACTATAACAGAATCAATGGTTGAAATGCCTGATATGTCCTGCTTACACTCCGATTTATCTGATAACCCAAATTTGTCTGAAAATCCAAACATTGTGTCCGGTTTTCCAAGTTATTTTGAAGATGATTTCTCGCCAGATTTTGAATTATAACTGACAAATGCAATGCTAATGCCACTAACATTTATCAATTTTATATTTTGTATAAGTTGACCCTAACATAACTGTTTTATCACAAATAGTACTCGCCATGCGGTTAATCAATAAATTCAAACATTGGTTTTTGCTCTACTTAATAATCATGGAACAGATCCAAAATGTACCATCTAATGCACAAATGGGCCCCGATGCCGTTGATCATGCTCATATGACCGTTGCTCCGACTACGACTACAAGTCCACCACCACCCCGGTATAGTTTACACTTACGCCATCCCGACGGATCCTTGTGGAAAAAAATGGACCACAAACTTTCAGATGACTTCTATTTGACAAATATTGCATTCAAATGCTTAATCTTATATTTGAATGATTACTGCTTCATGGTATTACATAACGGTGTCGACCCTCTGTCAAATGATGCACAATCCAAAGATCTTTATTTCAGAGATATATCTCCGCGACTTGTCGATCAGACTATGAATAATGTTATCCCCAAATTAAATGCCTTAAGACCAAAAATGAATCCAGAACAATTTTACGCATGTTCGGATGATTTAAAATTTATTGTTCACAATAATGTAACGCGTGTTATTGTCAACAATGATTTCCTAATTACTAAAGCGGACATTGATGCCTATAACGACGACACTTTATGTCAGTCAGTAACAGTTAATTCAAGCCATATTTATGCCCGATTCTATTCATACCGCCCACCGGCAGAACATGAGTATAACATAACAATCCTGTATGAACGCAACGAATTGATCAAATTGTCTCAACAAATTTCAAGCCATTTTCAGTTCGCAAAATTTAATAACTTGAAAAGAGAACTTAACCCTGATAAATACATAAGTGAAATTAAATCCATGAACGCCACAAGAGACGCAAAAGAATTTGCGGAATTTCTCGAAAGACGTACTGTTAGAGAGCATGAAATATTTCAAGGTGTCGACAATGATGACCCGGTGCCAGATGATGCAAATATTACCCATAACTTAAATCAATCAGACAACTCAAATAAGTCAATTCCGCTTACTTTAGAATTTCTTACAGAAGAGTATCGTATAAAGGCTGGCGCTCATGGCTTATACTTCTCACAAGGTGGCATTGCGTATGTTTTTGACTCGGTATGGGATCATTTCTTCGCTATCGATTTACCACAATTTAACGAATCATTTTATAAACACATCATTTCATTTAATTGTTACGATTTCATGAGTGCGCTTCAGCCTAATGTAACCAACGCTTTCTTTGGTAGTTCAGATGAACAACTTTTCCGTACATTGAATGAGTCATGTTTTGCGCTCGACGCAACTTTAGAACAAAGCATTAATAATACTTTTAGCTCATCGCGGTTTGCGATCAAAGAATTTCGAGATAGACAATTAACGCGGACGAAACGGTTTATTGACCCATTCTCCCTTGCCATCGGTGGTTTGGGTCTTTTAGGTGTAGTCACCGGAGGTGCAACAATTGGCCTAGGAACGTGGTCTTGGAAGATGCAAGGGGAAATCAATAGTTTGGAAGAAAACTTCGAAAAACTTAAAGCCCAAGTAATCCTTAATAAAAATAATACCAAAATTTTGAAAGAGAGACTTGCTGGGTTAACCCGAATGGTTGGCGAAGTAACCAACCAACTTAATCTCAAAATTAATGCTTTAAAAGACAGTACAGATTCTCAAATCACTTCTTTGGCTAATACATTGAAAACTCAACTTGACAAAGTAACTCAAGAACAACGAATGCTAGCTCTAATCTCACTCAATGGCTTATACAAAATGGCCAAGGTTTCCGCTTTTCAACAATCGACAACGTTGCTGCTAGATTATCTCCAAACCTTTGACAACATATTCGCTGATTTGCGAAGATCAGTGCTCAGTCATGCTCTTATCCCATGGGATCAGTTAAAACCTATCTTGGAAAGCATACGCGTCCGCGTCGAGTATGTCTACCAACTTGGCATTGATTACGATAATTATCAACTATATTATTTGTTGCCTATAACATCATATAAAATAGATTTAGCCACAAACAAATTATACATACATTATCAAATACCACTCAAAAGGCCCAAGTCTACCAACTTGGCATTGATTACGATAACTATCACTTATATTATTTGTTGCCTATAACATCATATAAAATAGATTTAGCCACAAACAAATTATACATACATTATCAAATACCACTCAAAAGGCCCAGACGATCAGGCGTTTATTCCATGGTTTCGCTAAGAAGTAATGGGTTTCCGTGGAGCAATACCACAAGTTTTAGCAAAAACAATACTGTCAATTTGCTCTCAATTGATGTGAGCAGCGACGTATGGTTAATCAACAATCAAAAGATATATCGAGAGGCAAATAAACACGAAATGCCATGTATCTCTACGAGCGGACGGCAAATATGTTTTACATTTCAAGCACATGCCTTGACAAAGCCTTCGGAATGCAGTGCCGCTATTTTCAATTGGAATGACGAAGCCATTGCCAAATGGTGCAAATTATCTGAAAAGAGTCAAAGGGAATACAGCCCAATTAGTATTAAAAACGATAGGTTCATCATTCATTCACAAATGGCGCCGAATTATTTTATTAGATGTCTAAAGAAGGAAAGTGAAGAAGTGAAGATAACTGAATTCGCTGTGGTAGCTACGATTGAGCCGTTTTGTGAGTTATATATACCATCACTTGACCTAACCTTGATTGGACCATTTGACGCCACCATGACCAGTAAAAGTAATTATACATTGACAACTTTTCACTCAACATTCGTGGATAAAATTCAAGAAACAGTGATCAGACGTTTTCCGAATTTGACGTCAATTATCTCCGATATAAAACATGAAAATTCAAAACGAAAAAAAGTAATTATACATTGACAACTTTTCACTCAACATTCGTGGATAAAATTCAAGAAACAGTGATCAGACGTTTTCCGAACTTGACGTCAATTATCTCCGATATTAAACATGAAAATTCAAAACGAAAACCCTTTAATCCTGCAAACTATGCTTTACAAATTGATTTCGATACGTCAAAGCTGACTGCTATAACCACATACTTAGCTGAAAGCCAAGCTGAATTGGAAAACATGGTATTTGAAATTGAAGGGAGTGTGACTTATTCTCGAAAACATTTCACGTATTTGAGTTACATTTCAATCATGGCTGACACGTTGCGACCACATACCTAGCTGAAAGCCAAGCTGAATTGGAAAACATGGTATTTGAAATTGAAGGGAGTGTGACTTATTCTCGAAAACATTTCACGTATTTGAGTTACATTTCAATCATGGCTGACACGTTGCGGATCTTAACTACATTAGTCGTATTATTCGGTATTTGTTAGTATACGCGATTCCTTGGGTTCTTTATTGGATCTGTAGTGGTAATCGAGTCCTCTCGTGTACACGCTCTTCCCGACATTGTTGAAACCTTATTGGACGAGAGTGGCACTAATATTGCAAACTTGATTCTGGTCATTGTGTTCATAATTTTACTCATATTTTATTTAAAATGTGCTTATTTTCGGACAACGGCCATATCACACTTTCATGGCAAATGTTATATAACAGGTGCCTGGACAGATTATCACGTGGTGTTAAATTTAGAGCATCGAGTTCATTACTTGAAACGGATCGTTATCGAAACCAACTATATCCAAATCCCTTTGAGAGGAATTGCACCAAATGTTACCTACTTATCTATTAACAATCCGCTGAATAGATGGATCTTGAAAGACAATCAGTTGATGCTATCTGAGAGCATAATCACCCAGGGATTTGACACAAAAGGATTACCTGTTTTTAAACGAAATTTTGGAATAACAATACCGTCAAAAGACATTAATTGGGATGGAAGAAAACCTGATATGATGAAACACAATAATAGCTGTGGCTTGTGCATAACTGCGGTCTATAAAAAGGCCACAAAAACTAAATCGCAAAATTAACACATTTTTAATTACATTATTTGCTAATACTTATGCGCTTAACTGATATTTTGTCCTATCTTTAGCAATATGATTGGAGATGCCGCTGAAACGGATGATTTGTCAATTGCTTCGCGACCGCCTCGGGACGACGTCAGTTCCCCGAGTAACCCATTCGATGAGCATAGTGACCCACAGTCGAGACCAGAACCAGACAGGCGAGTTAGATCTCCGCCACCACTTAGACCAGACTGGACAGATCGATTCCGTCCACGAAGAGATTCATTTGTAAACGATAATTACCTTGAACCACGTGCCCTGCCGTCCGTACCATCAGCCCCTGATTATGAACGGACGCCGAGATACAATCCATCATTCGCCGGTCGTCCACAAAAAGTACCTAAATACGATGTAGCTGATGTCTCGGAATGGGTACAGTTATACGAGGACGTGAGTGCGGCCAATGGTTGGGACGACAGACACAAACTAGCAAATCTCTTTTCAAGCTTTATTGAAACAGATCACATTTATTATTATCGTGACCTTAGTGCCGAAGGTAAATTGCGAACTTGGACTGATGCTAAAAAGGTGTTCCTAGAACGAGCCTTAGACCCCAGTTGTGGTATCGATTTAACCACTGCGTCCGCTCGATCACAAAAGCCAAATGAGTCTGTTAAAGACTATGTAACTGCAAAGGAAGGTCTGCTCTTACGTGTTAAACCACGCATCCCGGACGCCCACAAGGTCGAACTGATCATGATGGGCTTTCATAAAGACATCCGCTCTAAACTGAATGACGATGACCGTCAGAAAAAGATTGAGACAGTGAATAGTCTGGTGCTATCAGCCACTAAAGTTGAATTGCAATTAAACCGAGAACAACATGAACCGGATGGTGATCGACGTGGTACACGACCGCGTCAAGTAACTTTCTCTCCTTCAGTCAATCGTTACAATTTCAATGGATTTTCTAATAATCGCCAACAAAACCAGAGAGACTACCTTTCGCAACAAGTACGCGAAATTGGAACCTCAGTACACGACCGCGTCAAGTAACTTTCTCTCCTTCAGTCAATCGTTACAATTTCAATGGATTTTCTAATAATCGCCAACAAAACCAGAGAGACTACCTTTCGCAACAAGTACGTGAAATTGGAACCTCATTCCGTAATCTGAATACTCAGCCTAATCAAAACAACCGTAACTACGATAACCGTCGCTCGAATAATCAACCGTTTAACCCTATGTTTCAGCGCCGACAATTTAACAACATACCACGGCCGAATCCACAAAGTAATTTTAACCTTAACAATCCTAATCCACGAGCATACCCACCACGAGTTCAAGACAATATTACGGTACCAAAATCTACAAACGTATCGCGTGACATCGACGGAAGACCAGTGTGTTTTCAATGTGGTAAGGCAGGTCACTTCAGAAACACTTGCCCCGAACTTAGTAAACCTTTGTCTCGTGGACGTGGTCAAGTAAATAATTCGGGAAACTAAGCCATGGGTCTCGACCGGAAGGCATTGAGACCCATTGTATCAAAACAACGCAGCCTTCAACAAATACAGATATATTTAAAGTTAAACTTTATCATAAATGTACAGCGTTCATAGATTTAATTTCACTAATGTATTTATCAGGATTTAATTCCCTGTGTAAGTCATTTAACTTAGCATCATGAAAATTACTGATAATGAATTGAGAAGATTCGATTAGTTGATTGCGTTCGTAGAAGATGGTCATGTTATAATCGTGTTCTGCCGGTGGGCGATGTGAATAGAATCGGGCATAAATTTGACTTGAGTTGAGTGTCGCTAGATTACATAAAGTGTTGTCGTTATAGTTATCAATATCTTCTTTAGTAATAAGGAAATCGTTGTTGACAATAACCCGGGTAACATTGTTGTGAATTATAAATTTCAAATCATCAGAGCATGCGTAAAATTGTTCTGCATTCATTTTTGGTCTTAAGGCGTTTAATTTGGGCACAACACTGTTCATAGTCTGATCGACCACTCGTGGCGATATATCTCTGAAATACAGGTCTTTGGATTGTGCATCATTTGACAGAGGGTCAACTCCGTTGTGTAATACCAGGAAGCAGTAGTCATTCATCAAATTTTGATTCGTAAACTTTCGCCATAAACAGTTTATTTTTAGTAAACATTCAAACGCCTAGTAAACAAAGGTGTCGCAGGGCAGCCCCACCGCTTTTACATTTAATATGGCCCCACCACCACCTCGTGTAGTTGTGGTCGGGGCAACGGTCATATGAGCATGGACAACAGCATCGGGGCCCATTGGTGAATCAGATGGTACTTGTTGGCTCAATATCTGATCGATAATTATTAGATACAACAAAAACCAATGCTTGAATTTATTTATTAACCGCATGACGAATATTATCTATGATAAAACAGTTATTTTAGTCAATGTATATACAGAAATTATAAGTGTTAATTGCGTTAGCATTGCATTTATGAATTATAATTCAAAATCTGGTGAAAAGTCATCTTGAAAGCAGTTTGGAAAGTCGGAAACAATGTTAGGGCGATCGGATAACTTTCGATCGTTAAACGAATTAGAGTGTGAGCCTGACTCTTCAGGCAATTCAATCATCGCTTCGTCGATAGTGCTGACGTTGGGATGTATAACAGAATCCGTGGGCCAACACGTGTCGTAACACTCGTTTGTCCAAAAGTTTTGTGGTATCAAATTGTACAATTTTAAAGTTACAATGGCGTCGTCTACTGGACAGTGAATCTCTTTCTCGGAAGAGATCCTTAATTTAAGATCTAACACGTATTTTGACAACCACATCAGGTTAACAGGTTCTGGAGCTTGGGATCGGTCGGGATATCGAACAAAGAATTTTTGAATGTCTCTATGATTAACAGAATCATCTAATTCAAGTGCTGCCATATCTTCTTTAGCATTAGCAAAAACTAACATTTTATTGTTCACAATATTTTCAATGAAATTTATTCGGGCCTTGCCTCGGTTAACGAATTTATGTTTATTTTCAAGTATTTCTGGAATGGTTAAACCAGTTATCCAGTGATTAACATAAATCTTTTCAGTTGGAAACCAGTACGAATGATAAATTAAGGTCGGTTTTGGTCGGTACGGGTGACAAGTAGCTCGCATCATTGCCACTGCGGCGACTCTTATGACATGTTTATCTGATTGACCTTATAAATCTTTTCAGTTGGAAACCAGTACGAATGATAAATTAAGGTCGGTTTTGGTCGGTACGGGTGACAAGTAGCTCGCATCATTGCCACTGCGGCGACTCTTATGACATGTTTATCTGATTGACCTTTTAGTTTTGCTTTTAGGTGTCCAGACTCAGTGTCAATAGCGATGATTGTTTGTGGTGGCAAATGTTTGTAGTCGTTATGAAAATACTCCGTTTGATATTTGTGTGTACCTCCATGTATATCACATAGTAAGACTGAGCGGCGACAATGATAACATGCGATTGGTTGTGCTTCACTNGTGTCAATAGCGATGATTGTTTGTGGTGGCAAATGTTTGTAGTCGTTATGAAAATACTCCGTTTGATATTTGTGTGTACCTCCATGTATATCACATAGTAAGACTGAGCGGCGACAATGATAACATGCGATTGGTTGTGCTTCACTTTTACGTGTTGTCTCAAAGATTTGATTAGATAACGGCAAACAAACGGTATTATAAAATTGATTTAATTTGTCAAAATTTCTTTCAATTTTTAAAATTTCATTGTTGTAATGCTCTTTTGTGTCTAGCATCCAATGCCATAAAGTTAAAAGCCAAAATTGATTCAAATCAAACTTTATAGATGTAGGAAATTGTATACATTCGAATTCTTTACGATATGATTCATAAGTATACAATTTATTCAACTGATCAGCCAACTTAACTGAATGTATTAACACACGAAATCGTCGAAACTGTTTGTTAAACTCTAAGTTCATTGATATAAACTTCTTCCTTTTCGTTTCAAATTCTTCAAAAGCGTTCTCGATTTTTGACATGTATTCTTTAGCTGTATATTCCATGATTAATTTGACCCACCCAACTATCTATTGCTTTTATACAAAACAAAATACATACATTTTAATTTGCATAAAGATTTTATTTTTAATAACCAACACATAAAATTTGGTTATTCTGCGTTTGGATTTGTGGTGGCAAATGTTTGTAGTCGTTATGAAAATACTCCGTTTGATATTTGTGTGTACCTCCATGTATATCACATAGTAAGACTGAGCGGCGACAATGATAACATGCGATTGGTTGTGCTTCACTATTACGTGTCGTCTCAAAGATTTGATTAGATAACGGCAAACAAGCGGTATTATAAAATTGATTTAATTTGTCAAAATTTCTCTCAATTTTTAAACTTTCTATGTTGTAATGCTCTTTTGTGTCTAGCATCCAATGCCATAACGTTAAAAGCCAAAATTGATTCAAGTCAAACTTTATAGATGTAGGAAATTGTATACATTCGAATTCTTTACGATATGATTTATAAGTATACAATTTATTCAATTGATCAGCCAACTTAACTGAATGTATTAAAACACGAAATCGTCGAAACTGTTTGTTAAACTCTAAGTTCATTGTTATAAACTTCTTCTTTTTCGTTTCAAACTCTTCAAAAGCGTTCTCGATTTTTGACATGTATTCTTTAGCTGTATACAGGTACTAATTAAACTGGGTGGGTTGATAGATAACGAAAATATGTTTTGTTTTATGTATGTAAAATTAAACGTATTTCTAAAATAAAAATTATTGGTTGTGTATTTTAAACCAATAAGACGCAAACCGGTTATTCCGGATGGGGGAGATTTACAAATAAAGCATTCTTTAAATACTGCTTCGAAATGCGAGATTACACAATTTTGTTTAAGAAAGCGCACATATCTACAAATAACATTCTTATAGAAACGGGAACATTTATTTCTTGACTGTGAATATTCCCGAGTTAGCGCCAATCTCTCTTTTCTTGTCAGCTTTTCCTTTCGCAGTCTCTTTAAGATGTCGACCGAAAAGTCACACAAACCAAGTTCTTCTTCATGCCGTCCCTTCAGCTCCAGTATAGCCGCTTTGCAGGTCAGATTGTCATTCACATCCTGTCGCTTTGATGCTCCGGTAAGCTCGTTGATCCTATCACCTATTTTCCTTATAAGTCCACGCAAACTTTTCAGTTTTCTTGTGGCTTGCTTTCGCTGAATGCCAGTCTTGGCAGCTTTAGTCTTTCTCTTCTTATCGGCTAACTCTTGATCCGCTCTCGGACGGTGTTTCTTTCGTTGCCTCTTTTTCTCAGCTTTCGAAGTCGAAGGCTTTTCAGTCTCATCATGATTCATCGTTCTATGAGAATACACAATGGATTAGTACGATTAGTTAAGCATTAGTCAAGCGATAAAGCAACAACACTCATACAACACATTTATACAATACACAAGCAGACCACACACTTGAGCTACTAAGATTATCCGGGATTACCAGCTGTCTATAAATTTGGCTATAAAACAGAGGGTCCCAGATATGGTTAATACTATTTAGGGAGTGTCCGTAAGATTCGCGCAACAAGCAGACCACACACTTGAGCTACTAAGATTATCCGGGATTACCAGCTGTCTATAAATTTGGCTATAAAACAGAGGGTCCCCGATATGGTTAATACTATTTAGGGAGTGTCCGTAAGATTCGCGCAGCGATTAGCGGACATTTTGCTTCCAGTGAATCGATATCACCATCATTGTCAATAGTAATGATCGGGGTTGTGATTTGTAGATTTATGATCAACTCATCGTATAGATTGTCAAGATCTTTAAGATAGTCGAGAGATATATTGCTTTCGCATTCTCTTCCGCGATTCTGTATTCGTTGTAATGAGATTTCAGGGGAAGTTTTCAGATAGACAATCATGTCGGGTGGCGACATTGATTCATGGTTAATAAGATAATTATACCACTCACTATAGACATTGTAATCAACTTCTCGAATCATATGGCTTTTATACAACATTTTGGTAAACACATGATGTGCACTATAGAGTGATCTTTCCATGAGTTTGACAGTTCTGCCGGCTTCCGGCGTTTGTGTATGATTTTCAAGCAATGTTAGCATAGCATAGCTTTCGAAAGCAAAAGCGTATCGTTTAGGCTCATTGTAAAACAATTTCAATAAATCAATTCCATTAAGATTTTCCCACTTAGAAATTGGCTCATTAAAAATCTGCACTTTATCTCGTATTAGTTTATGCTTACTTAACATTTTAATAAAAGAGGTCTTTCCTACTCCTATCCCGCCCTCTAATATGACTGTTCGATACATTTATAATCTATAAATTATAATCTATAAATTAAACAAACCTCAATTTAAAGATCGAAACTCTTTGAAGGTTATTTGAAACTCTGAAATAATAAACATTTATATCACATTAATGGAATGATTATTTGATTACTAAAAGTATTAAATCAATATTTTAGTTACTTCATACTTTCACACAAAATACGGGTTAACTTTCATACCATTTCTTTCATACATAATATGGTTAGGTTAGTTTGAAGGAATTGGGATATTTGTGACAAATTGAAGTGACAATTGTTTCATCGTTAAATCAGTTTTATTTATATTGTTCAAATAAATTGTAGTTAATTAAACACAAGCACATATTACATAGTTAAACTGGTTATACAATAATAAACATTATTTCTGCTTTTTAGTTACTAGTAGATCGGACAAGTCAGCTTGTCGTTTTCTCACTGTAGACTTATCTGGATCATATTTGAACAACTCTTTGGACTTTAATTCCGCACTTTCACCAACTGCATTGTGTGCTTTAATAACAAACAAGTAATCGTGGTTTACGACCAGATTTGTTAACAGGTACGACGTCGTGGACGACGGGATGGCTCCTATTTTACGTTCGCACATTGAAGTAACGTCTTTTACCACAAGTGAATAGCCGGTCAATTCGGTCCCACCATTATTTTCAGGCACAGTCCACGAGATTTGTACACCATTGTCGGTATTCTGTGAAATAAGATAGAGGGGAGGGGATGGTTTGTGAGCGACCACTAAGTCGAAGTCTATCTGGTCACATTTATCTCCACTTTTTGCTATAACGGTATATCGCCCAGCGTGTTTTAACCCAACGAGCCCGATTTGAATTTTAGTAAAATAGGGTTCTGTCCAAACAATTCGATCCACTGATGACTTTAGTTCAAATCCATTAAATTGCCAAGAGATTTTTGACTCCGGTTCACCGAATACATACATATATTTAATGAAATCGGAAAACGAGTCGACGTCCACACCGAACACTTGATTTCTGTCAAAGTCAATGTAGGGTAAACGCAATAACGGACGCACTAAATGTTGCACACTTTCATCACTTATTGTCTTATGGCCTTTTATGTCACTCGCAACAACTCGAAACCGAACAATGTCTTTTTCCTTGAGGCCTGTAACTGTGGTTGAGTTAATATTTTCCGGTTCTCCAGCTACAGTTCGCCAACTTGGACTGTCTCGCGAAAACAGCTCGACGGTATATTACGACCAGATTTGTTAACAGGTACGACGTCGTGGACGACGGGATGGCTCCTATTTTACGTTCGCACATTGAAGTAACGTCTTTTACCACAAGTGAATAGCCGGTCAATTCGGTCCCACCATTATTCTCAGGCACAGTCCACGAGATTTGTACACCATTGGCAGTATTCTGTGAAATAGGATAGAGGGGAGGGGATGGTTTATGAGCGACCACTAAGTCGAAGTCGATCTGGTCACATTTATCTCCACTTTTTGCCAGTATTGTATACCTCCCAGCGTGTTTCAACCCAACGAGTCCAATTTGAATTTTGGTGAAATAAGGTTCTTTCCAAACGATTCGATCCACTGACGAGTGTAACTCAAACCCATTAAATTGCCAAGATATTTTTGCTTCCGGTTCACCGAATACATACATGTATTTTATGAAATCTGAAAACGAGTCGACGTCCACACCAAACACTTGATTTCTGTCAAAGTCAATGTAGGGTAAACGCAATAACGGACGCACTAAATGTTGCACACTTTCGTCACTTATTGTTTTGTGGCCCTGTAGGTCACTTGCAACAACTCGAAACCGAACAATGTCTTTTTCCTTGAGGCCTGTAACTGTGGTTGAGTTAATATTTCCCGGTTCTCCAGCTACAGTTCGCCAACTTGGACTGTCTCGCGAAAACAGCTCGACGGTATAGCAACAACTCGAAACCGAACAATGTCTTTTTCCTTGAGGCCTGTAACTGTGGTTGAGTTAATATTTTCCGGTTCTCCAGCTACAGTTCGCCAACTTGGACTGTCTCGCGAAAACAGCTCGACGGTATACTGTTTAATAGGTTTGGCGTTCAACAGTGTCCACTCTAAGCACACACTTGAGTCTGCAAACGATACTATCGTTGGGCTCCCTAGAGTTTGCATGTCGAGCTCACCGTCGGAAATCATCTCAATTGTGTCGTCGTTCTCAGCTGTGTTAGGATTTAACACTGTAAGTTGCCCAGTCGATTCAACTTCACCTAGGCCGTTCGTAATATGCACACTCATAACGCCGGCATCACCTCGAGACACATTGTTGATCGTGAAGACGGACATATCTCTAGTGTTGTCAATCGAATATCTGTTATTGTATTTTGGCAATATTAACCGTCCCTCTCTTTGCCATTTTACTAACGGTTTTGGATAGGCGTCGTATTTAACTGTGAACGTAATGTCTTGTCCATTATCAATTACTACATTACGTAACCCATCTAATATCCGTGGTTTGAATTGTGGTTCTTTGATCTGAATGCACTTTGTAATAGCTGGTTCTATTCCAATACCATATTTATTATATGGGGTAACTCGAAATTGGTAGAAAAGACCACCTTTTACATCTTTTGCGATTGCCGTCAGCTCGTTACCTTGAACTGTTTGTTGTAATTGCCACTCGTTGTGCCGATAGATTTGAGACTGCACAACATATTTGGTCACTGGATATTTAACTGCATTTTCTGGGGGTTGCCAACGAAGTGTCACATCAACGTTAGTCCGCTTGAAGTTTGTTGTAATTGCCACTCGTTGTGCCGATAGATTTGAGACTGCACAACATATTTGGTCACTGGATATTTAATTGCATTTTCTGGGGGTTGCCAACGAAGTGTCACATCAACGTTAGTCCGCTTGACAATGTCTAGATCTAAAGGCTTTGACGGACGGTACTCGTGGAGCGGTACCGTGTAGTATATAACTTGCGGGCGCCGGCATTCTCCGTAGTCATTAATTGATGTTATTCGAAACTTATGCACGCGGAACGGATCCAAATCGATTCTGCAATTCATTTCAGGTGTTCGTCGGTAAAACTCCATTAAATTATATTTGTCTCTTACTTCAACTTTATATTCACGCGTTTTACCCAATTTAGGTTTTGTCCATGAGACTAAACAGATTTCTGGTGATATAGTTTGGGTTACTACGTCTAACGGTTCTGACGGCTCTCTCTCAAACTCGAGATCGATAAATTCACTAGTTGGTTGTGAGTTGATTATAAGATTGTATCGGCCACTAAGCCCAGGCTTTGGAAACGAAAACGACAGAGTTATTATACTTGCTTTGTACGTGACACTGACTATACATTTCGGATCTACTACAGGTCTATTGTTCTTATGAAGCGAGAGTGATAGTATTAAGTTTGTTGTAATTGCCACTCGTTGTGCCGATAGATTTGAGACTGCACAACATATTTGGTCACTGGATATTTAACTGCATTTTCTGGGGGTTGCCACCGAAGTGTCACATCAACGTTAGTCCGCTTGATAATGTCTAGATCTACGGGCTTTGACGGGCGGTATTCGTGAAGCGGTACTGTGTAGTATATAACTTGTGGGTGCCGGCATTCTCCGTAGTTATTAATTGATGTTATTCGAAACTTATGCACGCGGAACGGATCCAAATCGATTCTGCAATTTACCTCCGGTGTTCGTCGATAAAACTCCATTGAATTAAATTTGTTTCTTACTTCAACTTTATATTCACGCGTTTTACCCAATTTAGGTTTTGTCCATGAGACTAAACAGATTTCTGGTGATATAGTTTTGGTTACTACGTCTAATGGTTCTGACGGCTCTCTCTCAAACTCGAGATCGATAAATTCACTAGTTGGTTGTGAGTTGATTATAAGATTGTATCGAGGTGATTCGGGTCCGAAACCTTTGCTTTTGCTGTCTCAATAATATGAACGAAACATGCACTGTGACTGATATGTAAAGCCTAGATGATGTCCAGATAACAAGAATACTTCGCTCTCACTATCATAATCTTCGGGTAATATACTGGGATTGATTTGTATGTCAGCGGTGAAAGGCTTATAACATTGCGCGACAAAATACCTTTGATCATATACTGTTGATACTTTACTAACAGTACTCCGTAACGGTTTGTGAGGAGAAGACACTGATGTCTGCGGGACTTCGACCATCACCAGTTGAGTTTGAGTTGACTGATTAATACCGGCATGGCAAGAGAATATCCCCAGATCATCGTTCTTCAATTTGTCGATAATAACTGACTTTATAATACCATTTTGCGTTTTCTTATACCGTGGCAACTCATCGATAGTTATGCCATCTTTATACCAAAAGACTTTGGTTTCTGGATAGCGAGTACGGCAAACGAGCTCTACTCTTTCATTCAATTTAACACACTGTTCGGGGATAAGTGGTTGCACAAAAATCAGCTCTTCTTCTTCTTCGGAGAACGGAAAATCTGACGTCTCGGCTACTTTAAGGAAAGTAGTCGGTAGTACTTGTGCATTCTCTTTGCGACACACGTCATCATTAGTCAGTTCTTTTATTGGTGGCGACACTCGTGTGTCTGAATGTGTGGTCACCGACGACACTTGTGTAAAATTCGTGCCACTTTCTGTGGTTTGGGTCTGATTACGACAGGTATTGCGAGGGTCGAATATAGTGGTGATTCGGTTCAGTTCGTCTACGACTATGGTCTTTGACACAAGACCATTGCGCCCCAACGTAGCGCAGAACAATTTTATTTCATTTATAATGTTTGTCAACACTTGGTCGCGGTTAGCCATGTTGGC
>CAJPIZ010000205.1:0-30454 GCA_905368565.1 Medioppia subpectinata
TAATCATAATACAAACGGCACTTTTGCCGCACTCGAAGTGAGAGCAGCCGTCGACACACTTGCGAATACCGCTGGCGTCCGGTTGACAGATGTCGTTAGGGTTGGCGCAGTCGATGTCCACATCGCAACCGTGGATCGGAATCGGGACACAACCGGCTCTGGTCTGGGGATCGCCAGTGAATCCGGGATCGCATTTGCACTGACCCTTGTGTTGCAGTGAAACGCATTGCGAGTTCGGAGTGCAGGTGAAGTCAATGCACGCTTCGGCACATTTCAGTGATCCAAAGGGTGACGATTTGCAGGATTCAAAGGACGGACAGTGAGAGTCTTGATTGCATTCATTGGTTTTGGGTTTGCAAACGGCGTTCTGGTCTCTGACGAAACCGCCGATACAATCGCAGAAAGCCGTGTGATTGGAGGCCACGCAATGAGATCCAGTGCCACAACTCGTGAACTGACACGCGTTGAAGCACTTCTTGAGGCCTTCGTTCATTGGTTTGCAGACGTCTGTGGGTTCGCGACAATCGAAGTCAAACTCGCATTCATTGGTTTCCTTCTGTCGACATCCGTTCAGTACATTATCGGCGTCTCCGACATAACCGGACAGACAAAGACACTGAGCCTTATGGCCGACGCCTTTGCAGTTAGAGTTGGGACCACAGGTGACGGCTTCGCACGCGTCCACGCAATCCAATATTCCGGACGGCGTTTGTTTACACGTCTGACTGGAGTGACAGTCGATGTCAGTATCGCATACATTGCGGCGAACGGGTTGACAGCCGTGGATGAGATCATAGGCGTCGCCGTCGAAGCCCGCGGCGCAGAAACATTGGGTTTTGTGATAACTGGGTCTACAGATGGCGTTTTTGCCGCACTTGACGTATAGGCAAGCGTTGGCACACTTGCGAGCGTTGGCCGTATCGGTTCGGCACACGCTATCGAAGCGGCGCAGAAACATTGGGTTTTGTGATAACTGGGTCTACAGATGGCGTTTTTGCCGCACTTGACGTATAGGCAAGCGTTGGCACACTTGCGAGCGTTGGCCGTATCGGTTCGGCACACGCTATCGATGGCGCAGTCTTCGTCTGATTTGCATTCGTCGGGATTGACACACATGTGGGTCGGGTCGCCGACAAAGCCCTGTCGACAAGTGCACTGCGCCCTGTGGTTAGCGGTCGCGCAAACGGCGTTCTCACCGCAGAGGGAGTGTTCGCACACGTCTTTGCATTGGTTGATGCCTTGGGGTCCGCGAACACAGACCGCGTTTGACGGACAGCTGTCGTCGCTCTCGCATTCGTGGGGTATTTTATAGCAGCCAACTGTGCCATCGCCGGGCCGTCCGGTGTAACCCTCTTTACAGGTACACGAGACGAATTGGTTGTTTGTATTGCACAGAGTGTCGGGTCCGCAGAGGTTAGCACTGCAGCCGTCGACACAATCTTTGATTCCGTTTTGGTTCAAAAGACACGCTTCGGTTGTCTTGCAGTCGGTATTTGACGTACACTTGTCTTTCGGCGAACAGCCTCTCAACAGATCCTCTGGACTGCCGAGGAATCCCTGTTTGCACTGACAGTGGGCCTGATGTTCAACGGACACGCACTGAGCGTTTGGTCCGCATCTGATTGTCTGACAGACATCCATACAATCGAGTACTCCTTTTCTGGTCGTCGCGCAGATCTGGTCTTCTCTACACTCGCGGTCCGATTGGCAGAGATTGGGAGCGCAGGCGCCGCTCGTGTCGCCAGCGATACGGGTATAGCCCTGAAGGCACTCACACTGTGGCCTATGGTTTTTGCCCACACAGTGGGCGCCTTCACTGCATACCTGTCCGACGCATGTGTCCACACAATCCCTGATGTTTTCGACAGTGAGAATGCATTTCTTGTCGTGAGAGCACTGATCGTCTCTATCGCACAGATGTTGCGGTGGTTTCTGACAACTTCTGATGGCATCGCCGATAAAACCGGGCAAACATTCGCAGACCGCCTGATGGCCTCTTCCCACGCAATGCGCGTTTAGACCGCACCTCACGTTCAGACAAATATCGGTACAATTCTTGAATCCATTAGGAGTTCGACGACAGGCCTGATAGTCGGGACAACTGGTGTCGTCAGCGCACGTGACCTGCAATGGTTGGCACCCAAAGCGCGTGTCGTAGGCGTCGCCCGCGAAGTTTGGCCGACACTCGCAGTAAGCCGTGTGTCCGGCGCCGCGACAGACAGTATTGATGCCGCACTGGAAGTCCTTACAAACGCTCTGACAGTCTTTGAAGCCTTGGGGCAGAAGAACGCACGTCTCGTCGGCGTTACAGTCGCCGTCTTCACGACAAATGGGAGGATTACAGCCTTTTTGCAGATCATATGGATTTCCGTCGTAATTGTCATTACAGTTACATTCAGGACTTGGGGCAGAAGAACGCACGTCTCGTCGGCGTTACAGTCGCCGTCTTCACGACAAATGGGAGGATTACAGCCTTTTTGCAGATCATATGGATTTCCGTCGTAATTGTCATTACAGTTACATTCAGGCCGTCGTCCCATCGATTGACACATAGCGTTGGGTCCGCATTGAATGCCAGCGCATACATCGGCGCACCGGCGCTCGCCATCCGGCGATTGTCGGCACACGTATCCATCGGTACAGTCGTCGTCAACACCGCAACTGATGACAGCGATGGGTGACGTGCGAGGCGTACAGCCCTTCTCGAGGTCGTGGGGATCACCCAAATGGGAGTCTTTGCAGTAACACAACGGCTTGTGTTCAGTGCAGATGCAGAAGGCGTTTGGTCCGCATTGAGTGGTATCGCACGGATCGACGCATTGGTAACCGATCTCTTTGTTGACAAAATTACAGGCGTTGTTAGTCTCGCACTGGGAGTCGTGTTTGCAAGCGTTTGGTTGCGCGCAAATGCCTCGGAAACAGAAGGCACCCGTCGGGCAGTTGAATGTTGTCGAGCACGAGGTGCCGACACCACCCGTCAGGTCTTCGATGCGCGGCGGTTGACAGGCGTAGAGTGGGTTACCGATGAAACCTGACGGACATATGCATTGGTAACTGCCGATCACATTGACACAGTTGGCACCCGTTCCGCATGGGTTTCCCTGAAGGCATTCGTTGACGTCTTCGCAGCCGAGGAATGGATTGCCGTGCAGTCCTGCGGGACAAATGCACTCAACACTGGTCGCCCCCTCCAGACAGGAGGCGCTCTGACCGCACACTATGTTCTCACATCTGGGCACTGATGTACACGATTTGTATGGATTTCCACTATAGCCTGAATTGCAGACACACTTATTGGGTGTGGAGTACGTGCAGTGAGAGTTGAGACCACAGCCCGGGGCACAGATGGGAGGCGTCGGCAGCGGAGGTGCGCACAGAATATCGGGATTTCCAATAAAGAAAGGCAAACATTTGCATTGATTGGTGTGAAGATCGCATTTGGCTCCGACTCCACACTTGCTGTCGTGACAGCTCTCCACACACTTGCCGTCAATGCATTCCTGACCGGCGAGGAGACAGGGCTTCGACGCCGAGCAGCCGGAGTCGGGATGACATCCGCCGCCGGCCCAGGGGTTGCCGTTAAAGCCATTCATACACTGACAGATACCGACGTTCTCGCTGTTGACAATACAGTGTGCGTTAATACTGCACCAAACGTTAGTGCAGGGGCTGACACATCCCTGGATCAAATCGTTAGCGTTGCCGGTGAAGCCAGGCTTACACTGGCAAAGGGGCTCGTGATTGACGGACACGCAGTCGGTGTTGGGCCCGCATATGGCCGCCAGACACGCGTCGTTACAAACGCCCGCCTGTCTGTCGCATACGGTATCGTCCGGACAGTGAGAGTTGGTCTCACATTTGGCGCGACCAAAACAGCCCGATGTATACGGATCTCCATCCGCTCCCTGAGAGCACTCGCACTTATAACTGCCCAATACGTTCACACATATGGCCGATACAGCGCACGGACCGTTCGGATCGATCGGCAATAGAGACGTGCATTCATTGATATCTATTTGTTAAAGTTTTAAAGTTTAAAAACGTGTTAAAAGTTTGCAATTTCTTACAGTTCGTGTGACAAACTGTAAGAAACATTTGCCCATTCTATGAATCGCCTGGTGTTGTTATATACATGGTTATGGGTCTATATTGCTCGCAATACGTCCCATAACTCTGTATTACTTAATAACAATAATTGATAAAGGTCAAATGGCACTTTAAAACCACTTTATAATTGAACTGTAAGGCACACCAAGCGATTGATAGCGCAGGTAATTGAAACGGTGACAATTTATTGCACACATACCGATGCAACCAGTGTTTGGATCTCCAGTACAGCCTGTTTTACAGCGGCATTGCGTCCCATTCGCACCCAAAGAGCACTCGGCGTTTTGGCCGCATTGGTGCCAATCACACGGATCTGACATTACATTGAAATCATATTTTAATTAATATTTAAAACATTTATTATATCATATAATTCATAGCTTATAAAATGAAAGTACAGCAAACAATACATACGTTTACAGGTTTGGCCGACTTGTATGAAAGGTGGCAAACATTCACACCATTTACGGACACACTTGTGGTTTGGCGTACATTGACTGTCCTTTTCGCACGATTGGTCTGATAAACACATTTCAATCATTAATATTTTTCGTGACATACTTTAACTGTAATATTTGATACTTACAAATACGGGTACAACCGGTGCGGCCGACACCAGAGTATCCCTCACCGCACAGGCATTCATAAGCACCGGGAAGATTGACGCACTCGGCGTTGTTTCCGNTGACATACTTTAACTGTAATATTTGATACTTACAAATACGGGTACAACCGGTGCGGCCGACACCAGAGTATCCCTCACCGCACAGGCATTCATAAGCACCGGGAAGATTGACGCACTCGGCGTTGTTTCCGCATAATTCAAATTCATTCATTTCCTCGCATTCATTGATATCCCGACAGAAGCCGTTCGCCTCTAATGTGAATCCTTTCGGACAAATACAATATCCATAACCAGAACCCGAATAAATGCAGTCTTGGTTTTGGGGACACGTATTGAGTGTCGAACAGTTACGGCTCATCACTGGATTAGATTGAAAATTATATTTAAATTTGTTATNAAGCCGTTCGCCTCTAATGTGAATCCTTTCGGACAAATACAATATCCATAACCAGAACCCGAATAAATGCAGTCTTGGTTTTGGGGACACGTATTGAGTGTCGAACAGTTACGGCTCATCACTGGATTAGATTGAAAATTATATTTAAATTTGTTATATAATGGATATGCACTCAAAATATGTATTACATATGCAATAATCTCCTTCTCTGACGAATGGTGTCTGACATCCACAGTGTTTGCCATCGTATGTATCGTCAATACAAATGGTATTTCCCGGACATTCCTTGTCTTTCTCGCACTTCATTACTGAGGCATTTAATGAAAAAAAATTGATTAATAAAAAGCTCTTAATTTGTGTATAAGTTCAGAGACTTACAGTCAGGATAGCAAATGGAGTAAGAGTTTCCAGTGTAACCGGTCGGACAGTGACAGACAAAGCCTCCGTCCAGATTAGTACAGAAGGCGTTGAGACCACAGGCGGATTTGGTCAGTTCCGTGCACTCATTCACGTCTGGCAATGGATTACAGAGTTTCCAGTGTAACCGGTCGGACAGTGACAGACAAAGCCTCCGTCCAGATTAGTACAGAAGGCGTTGAGACCACAGGCGGATTTGGTCAGTTCCGTGCACTCATTCACGTCTGGCAATGGATTACATCATATCATTAGTTGACAAATAATGGTGTCATTGAAGTAGTAATTATGTCAAACCTCTGCACTGTTCGCCCACCGCATCCCTTATGTAACCTCTCCTACACACGCATTGATGAGTCCTATTAGTTGTAATGCATTCCTCATTGAGAGGACACGGATTACTGTCTGAACAGTCAATCCTTTCTTTGCCTACATATATGAATGAATGAAATAATTAATATTAATGTGTTTTACAAAAACACTTTCATTTTTTTGAGTTCAAGTTAAACATGCCTTCAATGGAGCACTCGCTATAGGGATCGCCTCTGAAATTATGGGGACAAATGCATTCATAAGAACCCGGAGTATTACGACAGACAGCGTTGTGTCCGCACGGTTTGCTGACCACACACTCATCGATATCTTTTAAAATAAATTAATAATTATTAAAATGAGTATCTCATATTGTATTAAAAAAAGATCAATGAAACTGATATGAAATCGTTGTGAATGTAATTACCGACACAACCGGGAAGACTATTACTCTTTCCGACATAGCCTTCAGCGCAGGCACAGAGAGGGTTACCGCTTGAGTCCAATTCACACTTCGCGTGTTCGCCACAGAATAACTGATCGCATGGGTCTGAAAAGGTGTGTGAAAAGAGTTTTGACAATTCATTAGACATGAGAACCACTAATAATGGATTGCATTAATAATGAGTGAATGAGTGGAGAGGGGCTCACGTTTGCAACTCTCGCCGAAGAATGGCGGCGGACAAACACATCGATTGGTTTTGCAAACGGCATTCCCGGAACAGCCGGTGTTGGCGTCACAGAAGGTCTCGATAACACAGCGAGTGAAGGGCTCGCCGTGACTGCCCGGCGGACACCGACAGCTGAAACTGCCGACAGTGTTGGTACAGACGGCCGAAAAGCCGCACTTTCCGTTCGGTCCGAACACTTGCCTTGTAAGCAATTATAGTTGCGTAAACAGAGACCGTAACGGCCATTTAGGAACGCCTGTGCTCGTGACCATACACGGGTTTCTCAACGATGTTTACCTCAAAAGCGGCGTGACTGGCTTACGGGGCTAGCGTCGGTCGCATTCATCAATGTCTTCGCAATAGCGGAACGGATCGCCAGTAAAGCCTAAGATGTTATGCAATCGTTGTTTTAAGTTCAGGAGTTCAAAGGGATGAGAGAGCGAAAGGGAGAGAAGAAGGAGAGTGAGTGAGTGAGTGAGTGAGTGAGTGAGTGAGTGAGTGAGTGAGTGTGAGAGAGCCTATATAGAGTAGTGAGTGGTGATTAGGGTTGTGTGTATATAGACCTGGTTGGCAGTGGCATCGATGACTTCCGAGCACATTAGTGCAAACAGCTCCCTGTCCACAGAGACCAGAGGGGCCGTGACTAGAGTCGCATTCATTTACGTCTATAATTACGATGAAAATAAAATCATATTAAAGATTACATGAGAGCTGAGAGAAGGAGATTAGGAGAGAAATGAATGAGTTTTTAGCGTGAGGTCACTGACCGACACATCCGAGCGCTATATTGTTGGGATCAAAACTGTAGCCCTGATCGCAGAAACAGTTCGCTTCGATGCCATTCACCTGACAATTGGCGTGTTTTCCACAGTTTACACCATCGCAGGGGGCTATAGATGGAGGGGTAGGACGTAGGCAGAGGGCACCGGGGGTTTAGAGATTAATTAATTTACGCCAACAGAAATAAAAACTAATTAATTATAAACAATTTGACTCACATTTGCAACCAGTGGTGGCGTTTCCTATGAAGCCGTCCTTACAAAGGCATTTATAGCCGCCGTCACTGTTAATGCATTTGGCATTCGCTCCGCACGGGAATCGTCCGAATAGACACTCATTGGCGTCTCTGCACCGACTCTTTGACGTCAACTCAATCTTCTCATATCCGGACCGACACTCGCACTCATACCCGCCCTCAGAGTTCACGCATTTGGCATTCACTCCGCAAATGTTTCTATTCTTGCATTCGTCCACATCTGAGACATTCATTCAAACCATAATTAGTTATAAATATTAATGAAATAATGCTATTATCGCTAAATATTAATGCTATTTAAAGGCAAAATAGATGAAAATATAAATCACATACCAATGCATTCAATGCCACTGATTTGATAACCAATTTTACAGCGACACGCGTTGTCCACACAACCGGCGTTGACAGTGCAGTCGTAATCAAATCTACACGACACGTCCACAGCGGCCCGATCGCACCCGAGGTCGGGTGTGCCTCTGGCCACGTACTTGTCCGGACACTGGCATTGGTACGAACCGGCAATGTTCACGCAGTCAGCCCCCGGACCGCAAGGATTCTGTAGGCATTCGTCAATATCTAGAGTGCAGTGATTAGGAAAATTGGATGAGAAAAATGTTTACAATAAAAAAAAAATTGTCAATCAATGTAAATACCGGCGCAAACGAGTGCCGCGTCTCCGGTATAGCCAACACTACAGACGCACTGATATGAACCCAAAGTGTTATAGCACTCAGTGTTAAGACCGCAAGAGTTGGGACGAAGGCATTCGTCGTCGTCTATGGGATAATGAAATAAATAGTTTAGTTATTTGTAGTGAAAAATAGTAATTGAATTGATTGGATGAATGAATGCTTACCGACACAACCGGCTGATAGATAGGGGTCGCCAACGAAACCATTCTTACATTCGCATAAATAGCTTCCGAGAGTGTTCTGGCAGTGAGTGTTAGCACCGCATGAATGCGGACACTCGTCGACGTCTATTGTATGCCATAAGACATTCAATTATCTCATATAATACTAGATTTGCATTAATAGACATTCGTCTATATCACTCACCCAAACAACTGACTTTTGGATTACCGGTATATCCTGTTTATAGATAACATAAAAACATTTTATAATTATCTTTAATTTCTCAAATCAAGCATTTTTGGCACTAATTATTGAAATTAATTATTAAAATCACTTCGAAATCAGTGAAATTTGTACTCATAATATGTCTGTAAATTGAGTTTTTCGCACTTTTGCCTAATCTATCATTTTTACGGTTCGGATACTAATCAATATAAATATGCCTTTTATTTCATATATTATTCAATTTAAGCAAAGGATTCATTCATCAAAATTTCAATCAAATTATAAATTCTATACATTAATAGAAAGAATATATCGAAACTCAATTCGTGTGAAAGAGTTTTTTCACATTTGTTTGTCTCACTATTAATGGGTTTCGAAGAAAAACATATTTCATAACAACTGAATGATTGGAATTTTTTTCCTATAAAACTATTAATATTGCAAATAATGATTCAAATCTATATTCTGGTAATTTGTAAGGAAAATAGGATTTCAAAAGTTTGTATAATATATCTGTGGTTCAGGTTTTTGTACGAACTGTTGGGTCGTTTGATTGATGAACATATTACAATATTTAATATGCTTTATATAACTTTTTATTTCTGTAAGAGGAGCTTTATATATTTTTATAGATAAGTAAAGTAAAGTATGGGGGACTGCAATTAAGAGTGATAAAAAGAGTATTTTTTATTATCATGAATTCGTTTCAGGAATTTCATCAAAAAGGTTTGCTTTAGTTATCATTTTATGATATGATATATAACTTTCTGTTCGGGGTTTCACTTCTCAAACTCGTAATATGATTTTCAAACTTCAAAACAAAAAAGTTTTGAAAAATATTAATCTAAACACAAAATATCGTTAATTGAAATATTGAGTTTTTTACGTTTTTCTGGCAAAATATGGCTAAAACTCAATATTTCAATTAACGATATTTTGTGTTTAGATTAATATTTTTCAAAACTTTTTTGTACTAACATAATCAGCATTCATAGTAGTATCTAAGAATATAATTCAATGTATTTAATTCTAATTTTATTTTACCCTCCCATAGGTTAACATGCAAAAATAGGTCATTTTTATTCATTTATTGCATAAAAACCTGCAATGCTATCATGATGGTTTTAAGTTTATGCAACACTGTGACATCTCCTTTATCCACCCCTAACCCTCACCTCTCCCTTCTATTACCACAACAGCAAATAAGTATGGGTTCCGAAAATTACCCATTTTTCAAAAAATATAATCACGTGACTAAAAAAATATTTATGTTATAAAATTTTCCCGATATGGCTCTATATATGTGTGAAGTCACACTAGTGTCACTTCAGCTGTTCCCGAGTAATCGCCAAATTCCGACGGCCAAAAGATTTTGAAACCCTTTATACATGAATTCGTTTCAGGAATTTCATCAAAAAGGTTTGCTTTAGTTATCATTTTATGATATGATATATAACTTTCTGTTCGGGGTTTCACTTCTCAAACTCGTAATATGATTTTCAAACTTCAAATAAATACCATATAATTAAATGTATGGCAATGTTTTAAGTCAACGTCTAATATCTAAATAAATGGTTTCTTTATTCACTTCTCCGGAGACTCCACTGATTGAGTCTTAAGTAAGTATTAAACAAATTCTGATGATCTGAATCCCTATAATTTTTCTTTCTCTGCGTTTTGGTATTTTGTTGATGAGTTTAATATTAAAATTCAAATCGATTTGATTTATTTAAATAACCAAATGTTGTGATCAGTTTAAGCACTGGAAATGCCTTACCTGTGGGGCACTGACAGAAATGACCTCCGGGTGTGTTGACACAGTTGGCTCCGACCCCGCATATGGAGGCACCGCTGGCCACACACTCGTCCACATCAACGCAACCGAGATCTGGCGTAGGGTTACCCCTATATCCGGATGGACACGAGCACTCATATGACCCTGGTATGTTTGTACAATGGGCTCCCTGTCCGCATGGGTTCGCTTTGCATTCGTCAATATCTGTTCATTGGTTTCAAAGGATTGTGTGTTGTTTTTGGGGGTAAAGAAGAAAGTATGTGAGAAAAATTCCTGTATTTTTTATTGTCATTAAGATTTTGGCGAATAAGTTATGAAAATGTTGTCAAATGCCGTCAAATATATTATATGTAAATAATAATAAAAAATATTATAATATTATTTTTTATGGATATTATCTCTCAAATTGTATTCATAATTCTTGTGTTGAGTTGAGAGGCAATAAAGTGTCGGAAAAGAAAGTTTTAAGTTTGATGTGAAAGTTCAGTGAAGTTAAGCCTAAACTAAGACAAGTGTTTAATTTCGCAATTATTTGAAAACTCGAATCATTAAAGTATTGGAGTCGACGAAAAGTGAAATAAGGAGAGAGAGAGAGAGAGAGAGAGAGGAAGAGATAGTATGATGATGATTTAAATAAATTAGTGATAAGAGTATTAACCGTTAATTTTGTTTTAAATGTTCATTTTAATGGTCGTTAAGTTGTATTGAAAATGAATTCACTTTCTATTGAAAGTATTGTTAATAATAGAGAGAAGAATAAGAGAGAGAGAGAGAGAGAGAGAGAGAGAGAGAGAAAGCTTGTATATGTATGGGATATAGCCTTAGAGTTTCGTTTTTGGTGGTGAAAAAACCTGTACTTAACCTTAACATAAAATATTTAAAATATATATTAAATAATGATCGCTCTCTTATGTATTCATAACTCAAATGCTCTGCATTTTTACTCAATTGTGAAGAACATGTTCTCACTATTAATTCAATATAAGAATACCCTATAATTAAAACCTAAAGAATTGTAGTGAAAATATGGTTTTTGTTGAAAATAAAGGTTTATGTAATTAATGAAGTCTGAAGTCTGTTATGTTAATACAGTTCCACGAAAAAAACTATTGCTTTCAAATTTATTCACAGATATTGAATGACTACATCTCACTATCTTTTAGTTTGAGTTGTTATTGTATTTCCAAACAAAAAACGAAAGCACAAAACAAAAAAACAAGTTTATTATACCTATCCGTGAATATAATGCATGTAATATAGCGGTCAGACCACTCGGTCTGTGAAAGCTGTTACTCAAATCGTATAATTGTTTGATTATAACCTAAACTAATATATAAATCGTTTAAAGTGACTGTTTATGCAACTGATAGTCAGCGTTAGCTCCGAAACCGAAAACATTAATTAGACTTAAAGTTTAGACGCTTTTCTATTTGTGTGACGGCATCGGAGCTGTTATTTCGGTCATAACTTATATGTAATAATAGTGTGAATGCAAACAACAGCTCTCACCCCAACATTCCAGCGCCGGATCGCCTTCAAAGCCTAGTGGACAGTGACAGACATGACTGCCCGGAAGGTTCTCGCATACGGCCCCTCTTCCGCAACAGCTCGGGTTCAGACACTCGTCGATGTCTTAATAATAAGGAGACAAAAAAGCGTACATTAAAACGAGAGTTACCCAACATATTTGTATTACTTTTTTTAATAATCAGGTTTTTTATATATACGGTATACGGGAGTGACAAATAAGGTATTATGAAAATAAAAACATAGAGAAAGGTTTGAATCAAACCCGTTCTGTACGATACATACCAGTGCAGGAAACGGTTGCGTTGCCTGTGAAGCCAGGCTGGCATTTGCAAACGAAATGCCCGGGAAGGTTACAGCACTCGGCGTTATCCGCACACAAACCCGCCAGCGCTGGGATCTCACACTCGTTGATGTCTGTTAGTGTCCGGTGAGAAGAGATTCAAACGACCATTAAAATGAACATTTAAAACAAAATTAACGGTTAATACTCTTATCACTAATTTATTTAAATCATCATCATACTATCTCTTCCTCTCTCCCTCTCTCTCTCTCTCTCTCTCTTAATTCTTAACTCTTCCTCGAGTTCTTGAATACTATTTTTCTCTCAACTCATTCTTCATTGAAGGAGAAAGAAAGCGACGATTAATTGCTTTCATTCTTTAATTAACTACAACTTCTATCTCACAGTAAATTTTAAAAAAAGTTTTGTATAAAAACTTTAATAACAAACACTTGTGTCAATCAAAAGCTCCTCTTATTAGACTCGAGAAAAGAGAGGATAAGATAGTATGAATTGCAATGCATTGCATTTTTTAGGCATTTATATTCTTCGAGATATAATATAATTATACAAACCATGACATGAAAAGCCGTCGCCGTCGTAACCGGGAAAACAGGAACAATAATAGCTGCCCATAGTATTAGTGCAGTGCGCAAACACATCGCACGGACGGTATTTACACTCGTTTTCATCTATAATTTCATTTTTTTCGTATATCAAAAGAAAACATATATTAAATTATGGCTTCGATTCTTTGGGTCCCTCTTTCTTGTTATGTAAGAAATATCGCTTTTTTCTTCTCCACAACACAAAAGGCAACTCTTTTTACGAGAATAGGACTTAACAAAAGACTTAACAAACATATTGGACGTGTAATGTATGTGTATATCCTATCTATCTATACATGTCTAGTGAATGGTTTAGTAATATGATTGAGGCATACCTGGGAGGTCGCATCCTTTGCCACCGAATCCATCGTTACAATAGCATAGACTGTCTAAACAGACGCCATTCAAACACTTTGGCATCTTTGGGTGGCAGTGATCTGTAAGTTGTCATTTCAAACAACCACAAGAAAAAAGTGGGGAACAAATGAGTTCACAAATTGTCTAATCAAATGGTAATCCATGTGTTGATTGAGACAACAAACTCACTTCGATCGGTGCACTTGAGCTCCAACGAGACCTCATCGGAGCCCTGAAAACACTGAGGTATTCCATCACAAAGTTTTGATAATTCAAACAATTGTAGAAAATCTGTGGATTCGTTCACTTGACAGCCGAAGTATCCGTCCTCAAGATTTAACAGAAATATCTCCCTTTGAACGTAAGGTGAGGGCCATTTGGGCCTATACTGTGCCCAACTTAAACACGTTAGGCTCAGCACATATAACAGCCCCAACACCAGCCCTTTCACTAAATCCATCGGAACTGTCAAATTGTGGGGAAAATTGTTTTTTAATTTTTTTATATCACTTTTTCGATACAATTATTAGAAAATATGTTTTAAAAACGAAAAATGAAATTTGAAAAGAAAAACACAGAATTGATGTCAAATTGAAAGTTAAATCATTTAAAATTCATTTCATTTGTCACATGAAATAAAACCATTTAATGATTCAATTTAAATGAAATAAGTTTTCCTTTTTCTCTGATTCATTAGTAAATTAATATAAAAAATATGATTTAATTAAATAAAATGTAACAGAATTTTTCGTCGTCTCGTTAAACGTCACATAATTATCGTTATTATTATTATAATTATTAATTTCACTTTAGATCTCAAACTGAGACAAACATTTGGTTACGAGATATCTATTAGAAGTATAACTACTGGCATAAGAAATAACATAAGAAAAACGTTTAATCCATTTATGAATCGTCCAAATCAGGTAACCTTAAAGAGTTGCCTACAATTGATTCAGGACTACGATTGTGATGAAGTGTAGGCGCGATTGAGGCGGCGGTGAAGACCAATAAACAACTTATTGAGCACAAGGGCAGCACAACATCGGCACTAATACGATACAAATGCTCAAACAAGTCATGGCACAAGTCATGGTATCGGTGGATGTGTTTGCGATTTTGATTAATTTTATATATAGATATACAAACATATGAATGAATGACTGAATGAATGACTGAATGAATGAGTCAATAATTTCTGTATATATTACGGTCTAATACTTAATTACAAATTTGCTTTTATGCCATTTAAAAATATTTTTTCGACAGATATTTTTGAATTTATTTATTTTATAGTAAATGTATTCAAATGCAACAAATTTGAGGAGACGTAAGATCTTATTGACAAATAGGAGTGAAATGTTGAGAGACATCGAGAGTGTATGTCAAAGATGTTAGAGACAGGACTAATGTAATGGTTAGTTGGCTTTTGTCGGTCAATAATCTTTACACACAACAACATGAGAGAGAGAGAGAGAGAGAGAGAGAGAGGAAGAGATAGTATGATGATGATTTAAATAAATTAGTGATAAGAGTATTAACCGTTAATTAGGACTAATGTAATGGTTAGTTGGCTTTTGTCGGTCAATAATCTTTACACACAACAACATGAGAGAGAGAGAGAGAGAGAGAGAGAGAGAGAGAGAGCTACAAATATTAGAGATTGATTGAAAAGCTTTAACAACAGTTAGATTTATAGAAATATCTCTACAATACGCCGGAAGCCATGTTTCTTTGGTTGGCTTTTGGGATCGACTTAAACGAAAATTTTTTAATTTCTCCTAAACTGGTACTCAATATTAATTTAAAGTATTAATCGAAAGGTTATAAATATTTTTTAATACTAAACTTTCATCGGTTTAATGATATGTTTGGACTGGAAATCAATTCGTAAAACATATACTTTTCTGGAGAGGATTTTTAAAAGTGAAATAGTTTTTTAGGGAATTTCGTAAATCTGGTAAAGAGAAAGATAGAGAAGACCTGAACCACAATACATAGCCGAAGGAGTTTTAAGACATAGAGGTCTCATCTCATGTTAATTGATCCGCAATTTTCCGTTTCGATTAACACTCTATGGAAATGGAAAATAAGAAAATTGGAAAAAGTAATGTCTGAAACACAGGTGCGATCGACCCCTACATCTCAGACACAGACTCTCTCTCCTCTATCTGTCACTTGGGTTTTGGAAAACAAAGTTAGACTTTTCTGATGACAGATAGGGTTTTCTGGGAATAAAGACATTCTTATATACATATGACAGACATTCAAGCGATTGAATAATTGAAATGTGCTTTAAATAGCTATGATATCACTGGCAAACAGTATTGGAGTCGCCATTATATCCATAATAATGTTGCATCTGTTCCTCTGCTCCTCGCCTTCACGTATTGTATTGTGTTTTATAAACACAATATCAGTTTAATTAGCATTTCATAGGCTTTTTAGAAGTGGTTTTTTCATATGAAAGGACAGCCAAATAGTGTAGAGACAGAGAAAGGGACAGACAAATGGTTTAGTGATAACAAATAACTTACTCATGATTTTGTTCCTCACATAACTTCCATCACTAATTGTAGCGAAATTTTGGGCCAAATATCACAAAAAATGTAAAATAAATATGAAAATAATATAAATGAACACTAAATTGAATTGAGTGGAGGACTGGAAGGACTGGCAGATAGAGGACTGGCAATGACTGCGTCACTAAACACTGTTTTGCATCGAGAACTCAAACTCCAAAAAAGTTTTGCAAAAGTGTTGTGTAGTTGTGGAGGACTTTTGAGGAGTGAGGAAGTCGTCGGACCACTTTCCCAACGCTATACAAACCATCGCTATGTTGTTGTATAAGAATTACCTGAGCTCTCAATCGTTAACCTGCGGGCGAGAACCACGTGATCGCACCGGAGATCCAATGAAACCAAAAATCTGCCAGAAATTACCAAAAGAAGCACTGGATATACGTGTGTAGGTATTGAGCCATACATGCCATACAAATACATACTAAACGTATACAAACTCTCGATGCAATGCTATCCCGTAATACCATGTAATGCCATATCAATGCTATGTAATGCAATGCAACCATACCTGGTATACCTGGTATACATGGTATGTATGTATGTATACCTATGTACCTGTATGTATACCTGTCAGGTGCAACGGCATTGCAATAAGTGGAGGTGATTCGCCTATCCTTCTCACCCCCATTTCCCCCATCCCTTCTTCAATACAATCTCAAACAAATTTAGTGCCATTTTTCAAGTTTCGTGAAAAAAGTGAATGTTATCTCATATGATATACAAGAGCCCAATCGACTGTTAAGGGATGAGACCAACGGATAGTCAGCAAAGATAGATAGTCAGCAAAAGACCATTTGCCACAAATGCAGTAAATGTCTTAAATGGAGGCAACAGATCATTTGAGATCATTTTTGTTGGTTATCAGTGCTCTCGATGTCTAAAATAGCTCACCCCTGCCCTGTCGTGTCCGTACAACATGTTTTACACCAACGGCTACAGCCTATTGGGCATCAAATTCAATAAAATGATTGATTCAATAAAAAAGTATAATTTTGTAAAAAGAATTTTTCGTATTAAGAGTTGTATTGAAAATGAATTCACTTTCTATTGAAAGTATTGTTAATAATAGAGAGAAGAATAAGAGAAAGAGTGAGAGAAATAGTGAGGAATTTTTCTTTGATTAATAATTAGATATAATTAAAGATGAATAAAAAGGCGAAGATTTCCTGTATTTGTGTATTTAATTGTTGAACAGAGTATTCATGTATTCATTATTCATGTACTGCTCTAATGGTAACGAATATATAATTGTTGTTTAGCTGTAATCGAGGGTCGAGTGAAAGACAAGTCACGATCATTCAGTCAATGCTACAAATGTTGGTTTTGCACCAATGGTTCAGCCAATCGTATCTCTAATTGTTATTAAATTATGCCTTAATTTAAATACATCTGACTATATGTACAGTAATGTTAATGTTATGTACAGTAATAGTAATAACACTAAATATAAGAGTCATTATAATTGATAAAAATCGTATTACAAGACGTCGGGACTGACATTAAAGCCTAACCGAAAGCACAATCTTCGTGGATGTGATTTGATTGCAGTAATGATAATGTAATGATTGAAAGTCATAACTGTTGAGAAAATACAATTTTAGTCAAATGTTGACATATTATAAGGCGAATGACATAACGTGGAAGAAAAAACATTTTTTTCTCCACTCAAACATCATTAGCAGTGAAACTAATATAAAGTCATTATTGGTTACTGTATTCCGGATTCGCCGGCGAAATGCTATACAACGGCATACACTATAAACTCCCACATTATATACCAAACCATAAGAATTTTAATGCTTTATATATGCCTTCCGGGCCTTTCGATAATTAAAATAATAGTCGAAACACTTTTCTCATCGCTTACAGCTTACAGTTACAGTATATACAGTACAATATAAATACATACACAATATCTATACCCATACTATCTATAGTATCTGTTTATTACATAATGTATAAGCCTTTATCAGTAACTATAATAAAATCAGTCATTTATCAAACAACTAATGATTTCATTGACTGAAATAATTGATAAAAGAGTTAGACATCCAAACAGACAGTTAGTAATTATATTGAAATGTTGTTTTATTAAAACAGTTATACCATATTCACAATCTGTTTTCACTTTCCGTAACTCAATCGTTAACTAAACATCACTACACTATAGTCTCTATAGTGTTGTATTTGACTTGAATAACAATAAATATATAGATATTTATATATGTATAAGAAAAATAAAAAATCGGTAAAATATCAAATAAAATACAAAAGGATATTCAATATTAGGAGTGAAATTCATGTCAAGAGATCTCATTAAAAGGCCCACAAAATTATTACTCGAAGAAAGAATACTTGAACTCGAGTTCAGTTTGCAATCATCGAAATTACCAGTTCTTGACTGATTTGCCACAACTATTCAAAGACTTATGCATTTTCTCTTACTGTATGTCATCTCTTGAGAAATTGGTTTACATTTTGCGAATCAATTTTGGTGTCATTCAAAAGCTCTTGAGCTATAATTTCATAAACTTTTTTATCGCTCGCAGAGCCGTCCGATCGAAAAGGAGAGTATAGAAAGATGTAGAGAGAAGAGAAAGAGAGAGAAAAAGAGTAGTAATGCTAAAAAATGCAGTGAAATTTAATTATTATTTTTGGTGAGGAATATTTTCTGGTTAGGAATAGCTGTGGAAAGGCTATGAAAACATTTTATAATTATTATTTAGAGTCACTTTTACTCTTTATTTTCAGACCAAATATACATAATATATGAATCCATTTCGATAAAGATCTCATAAATAGCCCAAAATCTGGTTTCACTCATAAATCTTAAATAAGACATATCATAGCCCTCTAAGACATATCATATCCCTCTAAGACCCTCTCAAACCTCTCAAATCTTTTTAAACTCTTTCTTCTTTCTCTTTCATCTCCTCTTTGGCCTCAGATTTCAAGTTCTCTTTTGAAGACTTAACACAAGAATTACATTATTTTAAGAGTTAAAGTCGATAAGAGTTGTAAATACGAGTCAATTATTCAAAGCATTTCAAAATATATGTAAACATCAATCCAATTGTGATGTCTGTCATCAATTTGATTGTTGTGTTTAAACATCACTTGTATAAGACATCGAGTGCTGAAATGGCAAACTTCCTGCTCACCGATCCCTTAAATTCTTGTGATCAGCGCTTGTGATCTCCACCTCTGCTATAAATATTGACTTTTGAGACGAAATATGAAATCTTAATGAAACAAAACATCAATACATGAATATTATAAATATTATAAACTTTTCCTTTTGATAAAAAACATTTCTCTCTTTTTTCTGCTATTCAAACATCAATTAGTGTAAAGACATTAAGAATTCAATAAAACATTCTTTTGCTATGAATTTTGCTTTTCATTGCCTTTTATTAAGAGTTCGCTATTTTTAGTCCAAGATTTCATTCCTTTCAGTTTCTTTACCTTTAAGTCTCTGGTCTTTAGTATTAAAAGGATTTATTAATATAAATAACAAAAATTATTTCTTCCTAACAATAAATTTCAAACGTTATGTTGTTTTTTATTGTTTTGGGTATACTTTCACTAATAATAAGTATTTGTTTAATCACTTTAATTAATCCTTAAATTATTGAATGGATAGAAGTTTTAAATGCAATTTTTGAAATATTTATTACATTATGGGTAGAGATTTTTGTCGGATAATTATTATCTTATTAAATACTTAAACCATTAGTGTTTTTCGGCATATAATACATAGTTTATGCTTATTTTGAGTTATAATCGTAAATATATTTTATTATAAATTATGAATTTTATTGTTTTTCCCAAAAATTATTGTAGTATTCGATAGGAATAATAAGTTTGAAGTTTTCAAATGTATTTCTTTTATTTGGTTGAGTAAAGCGAAAACTATAACCATTTGTATGTTTCACTCACCCCTTATATCACACACAAGTTAAGTAAACTTAAGCCCTAAACAACTTTCCCAACCATTGATGGCTAATATCTATAATTTGAATGCACTTCCAATTTGAAGTCATATACAAATACTCACTACTGAATACTGAATACCTAATAATTATTGCAGTTGTGTTGAGACATGCATTCGGGTTATTGTTTCACAAAAATATTATCCACGAAACGGAAAAAATATATAACAATAAAATACTTTCTACGATAACAAAACGAAATGAAGAGTTAATCCATTTATAATTGTCGCTAAAATGACTGATTTGTTTTTAATAATCATTTTCTGATCGCAATTCTGTGTTTAAGCGCTTTATGGAAAATATTAGTGAATGAATATTCATATAAATATTAAATATTACTACAATTCAATGTCAACGTTGAAGACATTGATCTTTAAAACACTCATTAATGGGTTTTTATAGCGATTTAAAGAAAAAGAAAATTATGAAAACTACCCCTTAATTCACTTTTTACGAAAATATTTTTATTTGAAACCAATTTGTGAGCCATTAATTCAAATGTTTATCACTATTATTATGATTAAATAACGGCGATTTATTAACTTTTATGTGAAAATATTTTTTACTTTTCCCAATGAAAATATTTCTGTCAAACAGTACTTAATGTTAAACAGTATAAAACTCTTCATCTTTTGCTTTCTTGGTTTTCGTTTTTCACATTACTTTCAGTCATTCCCAACGCTTCTCATCAAAAATAAGATACAAATTTTCGATTAATTTTTATCTGATTTCCAAAAAGGGCTTCAGTTTCCGTCAGATTTGACTTTATTTTTAGAGTCAAACAAATATCTGATCTCTTTTAACATAAAAATATTAATAAATTTAATATTCGCTGAAAATAAAAACAAATTATTGAACAAAGATTTTTTCCACTGAATTGTAAATGAATATTTCAAATGAGAAAAGCGCTTAAGAAATGCCATTCTCTCTCTCTCTCTCTCTCTCTCTCAAAAAAAAACATTACTTCTAAACTATTTGTTTTTCTAAATACGAGTTTATGTCTAAATGTCTGCTAATATACCGGAGTTTTATTTTTGTGCGATGAAAACTTGTTGCATGAGATTAGACATCAAAATATCATATTTAGGAGCGTTTAGGTTCTCTCTCTCTCTCTCTCTCTCTCTCTCTCTCTCTCTCTCTCTCTCGCTTTCTTTACAACAGATTATTTTCACAAAAACATAATCTCTTTTGAAAAAAATATTTTATTTATATTTATTATAATATATGTTTGGCATTTCGGGTATCGTTATGGGGCAGAGAAGTGAAGGTATGGTATGAATAACTGGCCGATCATGTAATTAAAGTTCAGCAATGTTTTGAAAGATGTGTTTTTTGTACTGTATTTACAATATTCAAGCGGAGAAACATTTTCAGAGATTATTTATTTATTTTTCATAACAATATTTCTTATAATCTAAGCGCAGGTTATAATCAAAATATTTAATGTGTTATAAATTAAAATTAAACATAAAAACAAAGTAAAAGTGAATTGTTTTTTCGGGCTCTTGAGATGTATTTTCCAGTAAATCAATGGTTATTTTATGCAATCTTTTGGCCATTGAATTATTCAAAAACTTTAATATTCAGTAAATAATACAATAATTGACTATTAATACTGTATATTATTTTGATGTCTAATCTCATGCAACAAGTTTTCATCGCACAAAAATAAAACTCCGGTATATTAGCAGACATTTAGACATAAACTCGTATTTAGAAAAACAAATAGTTTAGAAGTAATGTTTTTTTTTTGAGAGAGAGAGAGAGAGAGAGAGAACCTAAACGCTCCTAAATATGAATGAAAAGATAATCAAAATTTTTGAGATCTAATCAAACGAATCAATATATAAAATATAATTTAAAGATCTCTTTGATTAATAGTGTGTTTAATAATCAAAATCAAACATCATTTGGAGAAAAAAGTAAAAACTCTTATGTAATGTTGTAATACTCTTATGTATCGTTATATGGGATATATATTTAGGTGTAATGAGAGGGACTGGAAGTGAGGCTTCAATTATTTGGTGTTCTTTCTCACCATTAGATTACATGAAAGCCTATAAATCATCCAAACATTAGGAAAGTATTCACATTTTAGTGGGAATTATTCAATGAGATTCAGAGAGAAAGAGAAAAAACTCATTGCGTTTGCGAACCATTGATATGCAGTCGTAATGCATCGCAAGGAATAGTTTCGGAATTTAAATACAAGAAACATATCTCTTAACAAAAACTAAATTACCATTACTTTTCAATTTTCATTGTAAACGCAATTGAGCTCAGGTTGGGATCAATCATACCAGAGCTGACGGTGCAGTTGGTTATAAGGGAGGGCTAAACTCAGAGAAATTATAAGTTGAGGAATGATAGGCAATGGTAGGAATGGTAGGCAATGGTTGGGACCATAACTCGTATTTAAGATGTTTGGCGTCGTATTACAAACTCATGTCATGAATATTATTCAAATTGTGTATCAAATATAACCCCCGGAATAGAGGATTCAATTACTGTCTTCACTCCTCATCTCTCGTATAATATAATAATATTTTTATTATTAAAGACTTGTTTTGGTATTAAAGGGATTTTGAAGAGAAGAAGAGAACGAAACAAAACGATCGCTATTTTGAATATTCAGTTAATTGAGGAAATGTTTAGTTATTTGATAACAAAAAACATATTAGAATTGAATATAAAAACAGTTTTACTCTTTTTTGTCTCTCCTTTTCTATACTAAAAATATCTTAATTATGAGAAAGTAATCACAGATTCAGACAACTTTCGAGAGAAGAGAATTAATTTCCTAAAAAATTATAATCAATTCATGTTTTATGTGCAAAAAAAGAGAGTATAAAATCCTAACGTCTGATAACAAGTCATTATAAATCATTAATTTTTGGTTTTTGTTTGTGCTTTGCTTTCGTTTTTGTTTTATTTATTATACATTTATCTCGAATCCAAAGTCGATATTAAGCACGAAAATCAAGTTCAACGGAGAAGACGTTTGCTTTTGCCTTAACTAACAAAACAGCAAAAACATTACATTTAATTATTGACTATTAAACGGCTCTTAAATTATGGCTTCAGTTATATATTTCTAGCGGAGAAGAGAGAGAAAAAAACGCGACAAAAATTTTCAACTCAAAAGTGAATAATTATTTTTTATTTTTACTTTACTTCCCAAAACGGATTACACCCAACGGATTGTCGCCAACAGCTCTTATACCCTAAACCGGCGTTTCAATTGAATAACAGTTTTCTGTCAATTTATAAGTAAAAACAGTATATTTTATTAGGAATTTTAAACGCGTTTTCATTTATCAATATATATTTATTTGTTTTACGATAAAAACATTATTAAAATTCAATTTAAAATATCATTTAGAATTTATTTCACAGGAAAAACAAAACAGATTTTGAATAAAATCAAAATTTGATCGAAAATAACAAAAAAATACAACTAAAAGACTGATGGAAGTGACGGTTACTTTCCATTACTAGTATTTACAGGACTGACAGTATTTGCGAAAACAGGATAAGCGAGTGTCGTGTGAAGTAAATCGTTGTGCTCTTCAAGCGATGTCTGCGCGTAATGAAGAACAAGACTGACGAGAGTTGGATAGATATTGAATGGTTCGGCGAAACCAAATCCAGTGTCCTTATGGTAAATAAGACAATGACATACTTTGCCCTCATTCATGATGGAGAGCGCGAACTGACCGGAGGTTCGGCTGTTTCTGATGAGGAAAGTGCCGTCGCGTCGATCGCGGAGCAGGTGTTCGGCGTCTTCTCGTTTGCAGTCGCGTATAAACCACGCGCTGTCGTTGTGGTGCGGAAGCGCTCCGCCGTTATTCGTCTCCAACAGTCTTTGGTAAATAGTCCTCTGTTTGCCCAACTGTTGGAGCATTGGTTTAATGCAATTCATTTCCTGATCCACGAGTTTGTGGTAAGCCTTTGAAGTCTTCAATTCCTTCTCTAAATTGGTTCGGTTTTCGATCAAAGCATTCAGTTTGAGGACTAACTTCTGGTAGTGGTCTTGCATTGAGCTGATCTCGTGGGCGAGCGATTCGTTCTGGAGCTTAGTGTTCACTTCCAACTGTTTCTCAAACATTTTGATGCACTCGTTATAGGATTCAATGGCCTGTTTCTGCATTTGAATGGTTTGAGCGGTTCGGTTGTAGTCGTCGTTGTACTGGTCGTACATTTCGGTCTTTCTGGTGAACTCATTGTTGATTTCATTCAGTTTGGAGCTTACGTTCGAGATATCACTCGTCTCGATGTCTGTCTCCGTTTGATTAAACCTTGAGATCGGGTATAAAAGTCTGACGTTTAGTGTTTGGTTGTATTGAGACAGAGATTCCTTTCGGTAGTAATTGATGAGTTCGGCCACCGATGCAAACCTCAGCGGTTCGGAGAAGCCGTACATTTGACTTTTGTGACATATTTTTATCAATTTGTTTGTACTGTCTTTTCGCAGTGTAAGCGTGTATTCGCCCGAACTCTTGTCGGAGGCGTTCCTCACGAGGAAAGTACCGTCTTTGGTATCTCTCAGCTTCTCGTGCGCCTCGTCTCGAGATATGTCTCCCCAATACCACTCGCAGTCCTCGATATTGCTCTCATTCCGAGACATTATCTGCACATAAGAGTACATAAAACACAAAATATGGGTTAAAAATGACATTTAAAGGGCAGATGTGTGAAAGAAGTGGATGTAAACGGGAGCAGTTTTTTGGGCACAACTTGTGGTCTTACTTCATGGGATCCATTGGGCGATTAATTGATGGTAACATAGAGTGTAATGGCGATGGTGTCAGTGGAAGAACAGCCCTTCACTGGGCAGCTCGCGATCATGTAATGCAAGCGTGCGTCCCAATGATGGACTTGTCTTCGACTGCACTCTCATCCACTCTAATCGTTAGTTAATGTTTGCATTTAATTCACATCTCATTTCTTAAATGCATTAACCGTTTGGTAAAAACAATTGTGTTTTAGTGAAGAGAAAACAATTAGAGACAAACATTTAGAGAAGTGAAGAGATGGGAGAATACATGGCAAATGGAAACTCAATGGAAATGGTGTTCACCTTTTAAAGGCCTAGAATTTGGTTTCCTGTAAATGGTATTGTTGTTAATCAGTTGGGATCAGACATCCCTTTCTGTTACTCAGAAACGTCAGTGCATTTATAGCGATAACATACTGTCAGAGCCATAATTGCCATTCAATATCTACTAATAACACACACATCGATGAGGGGCTGAACGGCTCTTTCATACAATTTGCTTATCTTCTCATACAGTCTCTCATTAAAGGATATGATTTCAAGATCTCGAGAATAGACATAACTTTTTCATATTACATATCAATACATTTGTGCAAACTATTTATCTGAACACTATATACAGTACACTAATAGCTATATAATTACAAACAAAATTCTATATCTCTTCTAAACATTTTCAGTTAACATTTCACACATATTTCAATATTAATCACATTTTCGCACATTTTGTCTGTTAATTGCCATAAAATTTAATTACAATTTAAAACCAAAATCATTAGCAAATTATAATTATAAATCATATTTTCAAAAAACATTTAAAACTTAAGTCAAAACTTAATAAAAATTTCAACTTTCAAATCGGCCAACACTTTAAAGCTTTCATTAAATCAATTAATTATTGTCTCAAATAAATCATTCAAAAAATTCATTTTATCTAAACATTAATAGCATTAAAAATTTTAACATAATTTGCTTCACATTTGGCTTTCAGTAACAAAACTATTACCAATTCATTGACTTAAGGGGTAAGTGGAGAGCGAGAGAGTGAGGGCTATGGGGGTAGGGATTAAACCATAGATCAAATTCAAACCTCTCGTACAACAAAATTAAGAAAGAGTTCACTATTAGGAGAGTGTTATAGACATAGGAATACATCACTACTTGTGTTCATCCCAACCCTCACAGACATACAGATCCTTAAGAAGTGTATTTCGTATAACATTATTAGCTATTAATCAAATTAAATTCAAAAAAAGTAAATTTTCTTCAGTTCAAAGCCATGAGAGAAACAAACTTGAAATTAAGTGAAAACTCGTCTCAAATCAAACGCTAATAGTCTTTATTTACAGTAAAAAATACTTTCATTTGATATATGAATTAATCACTAAATCCTTCAAAACTGAGATATTAGTGTAAATTAATCGCGAGTTTCGGTAATTTCCACAAAACATGAAAAATGTTTTCAACACAAAAAATGAATACAAAAATGCATTCTTCGCCGGAAAACGGGCACAAAATGATGGCAAATAAAGATCACAGCAAACAAAATAATCAAATATTTAAACAACAAAAAAAGTTAATAATAAATGATAGGAAATAAACATCAAAAACATAATAATAATTACCCCAAAAAACATTTGTTCAGAACTTAATTAATTGTTGCAAAAAAATCATCGCAAAAAACTGAACACAATATTTCACATTAACATAAGTGAAGGTCTGAATTGATTGTTAAATTCAAGTGAATGTCGAGTACTTTGACCTCCAATTATAAGACTAATTGATTATCACTACAGAACCAGTGATAGCGGGACTAAATAAGATGACAAATACCCTCATTATGTGATTACAAACACTATTATACACACAAATTGTACGCTAAATATCACATATATATTCATATTTCTCAATAATACAGGTATTTCTCAACCAATCGCTTAACAACTCATTAGATAACAAATAGATTCATATTAAATACCATTTAATGAGATTATAATAAACTATAATTAGCCGATTGTGTGGACCATTCAAACAGCTTTAAGTGATTGACAAATATTATTAAAACAAAATGAATAGACAATTAAATGTTGGCATCAATTGCTGCGTGTATTCAATGACAAAATACAGGCCTTTTCTCTCTCTCAACAGAAACAGACATTATTTTCTCAATTCATTTGTTTCACTACTAATTAAATATAAACTTTTAGTTTTTATCATAACTAAACCATTATTACATGGTATTACATAACATATAGTGTACTGTTTGTCTGAGTCTATAGTGAACCGATATATTGCGATCAAAGCCCGCATTATATCAAACATCCAGAAAAGCAGAAGTTTTTTAATGCTTTCAATCAATCAAACCATTCATTCATTTGATGTAATTATGGACCAAATATTTGCCTACAAATTGTGATTACAATCAAAACGTTAAACACATTTAAATACCAAATAATAAAGAGATGAGAGAAACACAAAACAAATACAAACACATTATTTTCACACCAAAAAAATGGGATCAAATGTTTGACACAGATTTGGCCATCGATTCAATCCCAACGACAAGACATTAAAACGGATAACAAAACACAAATCACACAAACATTGTTTGCATTAAACAAAACAAATACAACAAATCAAAGCCATAAACAAAATGAGTGGTAATTAAAGGGCTAAATGTGTGGAAGTGTTTACGTGTGAAGAGTTTGTGTGAATGTGTTGTCTATTGTCTCACCTTTTCGTACATTTCGTGTCCACCAAAAGCCTAACACATCATGTCTTTGTCGGCCATGGATTGCACGGATCCGCTTCAGGTGATAGGCGTTGCGGTAGTGGTTGTGAACACAGTTTATCACAGATATAGTGTTGGATGTCTTAAAATGGGATCAATTGGTGTGTTGTTGTCATAGCGTTGGCACAAGTGTTGGCCATCTTTGAGTCCATCGCTCTCTCAGCCAATGGTTGACTGAAACACGTTTTCACACACTTTTGGCGCATATATTGAATTGCATTCAAACCAAGAATTCAAAACTTTTAACATTTAAAAGTTGTAAAAGTATTAAATACTTTACATTTCAATCATTTAATTGCATTTAAAGTCACAATTAGATAATTTTATGTGTTTTATATTACAATTCAATGTCACTTATTATAGCATTCATTTCGATCACATATTTCCATAATACTGTATTATGTTTAGACCTTATTTTCACACTTTTACCCATTTATCGACGCTTTTAAATATGATTTAAATACTTAAAATAAATTAAATAACTTGATAAAAGTTTGGTTTAAGTGATAAAAGTCTATTCATAATGAATGGTAATCTCAGATTATGATAGGATTAGTAATCTCTACCAAAATCTCTACGACTACACGATATTGAGTTAATGTCAATGTATTTGATGTCTACCTAAAGGGGTTTTTAAGGGTTAGGAAAAACAATACAAATGATAGAGATTTGAGTCAATTGTTTGCAGCGATTGTCATAAACTTGTTTTACAGCAATACTTGTGTTTGTATTGAGTAATGGGTGGACAGCGAGTGTTGGCGTCCACTTCGGGCACAACTGCCCCGATCTCGACGTGTGGGCCGAATGGCAGTGATCTTTGGGCCAGTCGTCAGTTGGAGTCATGTCTTCGTTCGTACGGTTTGTTTGAAAGCGCGGCCGAAACGGAGCGCCGGAAGAATGTGTTGTCGAGACTCAACCAAATCGTCCAGAAGTGGGTCCGAGAGGTGTCGGCCAAGAAGATGCCCAAACAAAGCGCTCAACTCATGGCCGGCAAGATATTCACGTTTGGTTCGTATCGGTTGGGCGTTCACACGAAAGGGGCAGACATTGACACTCTTGTGGTGGCGCCGAGACATGTCCAGCGCTCGGACTTTTTCGACACTTTCCCGAAGATGTTGTCTCAGATCCCAAACTGTGAATACGTTCGCGCCGTCAGACAGGCCTTCGTTCCCGTCATTAAGACTAAGATAGAGGGCATAGAAGTAGATGTTGTGTTCGCCAAACTCGCTCTCAACAACATTCCTCAAGACCTGGATCTGAGCGACGGATCGCTTCTGAAGAATATTGACGAGAAGACCGTCCTATCGTTGAACGGATCGCGTGTTGCGGACGATATCCTACGTCTGGTACCAAATCGCGAGTCTTTTTGTCTCGCCTTAAGAGCCGTTAAATTGTGGGCAAAAAGACGAGGAATTTATTCAAATGTTTTGGGATTTTTTGGTTTGAATTGAAATCTCTTATAAACCTTGTATTCATTGATCAATCTTTACTTAGGAGGCGCGTCGTGGACACTGTTGGTCGCGCACACGTGTCAGCTCTATCCGCGCGCATCGGCGGCCACATTACTCCAGAAGTTCTTCGAGTTGTTCCGCCAGTGGGAGTGGTCTAAGCCGGTCCTTCTTCGTCGCAACAGCGATGACGATCCGAGTCTCGGATTTACTGTTTGGGATCCGCAGAAGAATGGGAGGGATAGACACCATTTAATGCCGATAATCACGCCTTCATATCCGCAACGAAACTCCACTTATAATGTCTCGAAATCGACAAAAACTATTATAATTAATGAATTGATTCGCGGCTCACAAATCATTAACAACATTATTAGCGGTTCTTTCTCTCCTTTTTNACACCATTTAATGCCGATAATCACGCCTTCATATCCGCAACGAAACTCCACTTATAATGTCTCGAAATCGACAAAAACTATTATAATTAATGAATTGATTCGCGGCTCACAAATCATTAACAACATTATTAGCGGTTCTTTCTCTCCTTTTTAATCCTTTCTTCGCATCACTAACTCTATTGCTCTTCATTTTAGGTGACGTCCCGTGGGATTCACTCTTCGAATCGGACGAGAATTTCTTCATAAAATACGAACATTTTATTGTTCTTCTCGTCTCACCGGACGCCCAATGGATGGGTTTAGTCGAGTCTAAGATCCGTATTCTCGTCCAAAAGCTCGAACGCCACACATGTATACGATTAGCTCACGTGAACCCCAAGTGTTTCACTGGTAGTCGCACTCATACTTCACTCGTCCTCCGGTCGCGTACTGTTTGCGCGCCTAAAGACAATGCGAAGACCCAAACGATAATGTGGTTCATTGGCATTGAGTTCAATAAAGGTCAAGGAATTAACGTCGATCTCACGCGTGATTTCCAGAGTTTTGTTCAAATGGTGACAAATGTGGGCAAATCGGGAAACTTCTTCAAACCAGAGATGACTTGTGACACAAAACGCGTGAATTGGAAAGAACTGGAAAACTATTTACCGACAGAAGTGTTCAAAACTATGGAAACCGCAAAAAGTGCCAAAATTTGCGGCAAAAGAGGTCTCGAATACACGAACTCGAGTCCAAAAAAGTATATTAAGACGAAATAAGTTCAGGTTATTTGAATTTTTGATTCAATTCCTACTTTTTTAAATATAATTTTGTTGTAAATTAGAGGTAAGTATTAATCGAAAAGTAGGAAGTTTATGAATTCATAACAAATTCTATATTATAATTGTACAATAATTGTAGAACTGCCCTCAAGACTCAACTCATACAAGTTTACAAAGTAAACTAGCATCTAAACACGATCTAGGGCAGTGCTAGTGTACTATTATCAGTGATATTATCACTGATTGTGATATTATCAGTGATATAAAATCACAAATGTTATCATAGATTTACTTTAATGTTAATTCTTGTTGGCGCAGCACACCCAACCCAAACCCCAACCAATCAAATAATTATTAATAATGTTTAAATCAAACAAATATTTTATTATAATTTAAAAATTAATATTCAAAAAACAAATTTTTAAATAAACATTTTATAAAACAATATTTTTGTCAAATATCTTAAAGAATTTTGATTTAAATCAAAGTGTCAT
>CAJPIZ010000206.1:0-30379 GCA_905368565.1 Medioppia subpectinata
TGATGTGCAATGCCTTTCCCATTATGTGTCCACAGCTATTGTCACAGACTCTACACTTTCCATGTTTTTGGCTTCAAAATCATTGATTAGGTTTTGAGCTCTCAGTCCAAAGTTTGGACTCAAAACAACGCATTGTAATGCATTTATTATATATACTCTCACAGCCATAGACTCCACGACTCACTCTCTATCGAAGTCAATCTCTAATAGCAATCGATATTATTTGAGGCAAAATGTGGAAGAAAAAGGTATCGTCTATTCAACCAAAAAAAGAGACAATTTTGTTATTAAACATCACTTCTATTCCCCATTTGCTTACCATTTATTCTTTGTTCAAATTTAATGCCTTTTTGTGTTAGCTTTAGAAGTGAAAAAAGCTTAGTTTTTAATACATTTTATTTATAAATTACTTTCCAAACATAATTGCGGTAATTAACTTGTTTTGCATTAATAATTAACTTTTTTGTGATTAATTTTCATTTCACTCATGTCTTAGTAAATGACTTCTTGTCGGTTAACTAATGCATCAATAATATAGTGAACAATACATTAAGTTGTGTTCAGTATAGCCTTTTTTGTATAGCAAAATGTTAAATATATTAGCAATTAATGACAAAATAAAGTGTTGACGCAAATGATGTTTCTTTTGATGATGAAAATTATTAATCAGACAAAACTGTCAGCCCTTTAAGAGTCTGTCATAAAAAAGGTTTTGTTCTTAAATACAATCGATTGAATATGGGATACAATTGGAGAGCATTGACATCACATCTCTATTTTATATACATATCATTGGAATAAATATTTGATTGTATTTTTGCTAATAATGTTAAGATAGCCCCGAATGGAGGCCACAATTAGATGAAATAAAACAACAAAATGAGTTGTATTACTGACATGATTACTGTCCACAAAGGCATCCATCGATACAATACTCGACTCTATGAATATAAATATATCTCTTAATGCGTTCGTATGTATAGCTATAGCGATCGCCGAAAGGTTTTTAATGGTTATATTGCATAGAAATGGCATCAGAATTGATGTAAATTGTAAACCTGTTAGTGTTAGGCATTGGCATCACAAATAGATAGCAACCTTCCGGGCTATTGATACTTTTGGAAGCTATTGAAAAATCTGTGATACAGTATAGCATATATACAGCATATTCATAGAGAGTGTACATTTGTAGTGTGTATTTGCGGTGTTTTTTGGGGAGAGATTGTTTCTAAACTGGTTTCTTAGGTCCTCCCACACGAACTCTAATCGTGGTGATTGACGTGCGTGTCTGTACAGTCTATGTCTGTAACACTAGCACTGGCAGTGAGACTTACAAATGAAATGCAGGTAAACAGGCTCTGGGCTCTGCTCTGGCATATGAACTCTCAGGTAAGGGGACTCTCAGCTGGAGTTTTTTGTTTGAGTTATTCACTGCATTGGGAATCATCACCACTGGAGGTGCGCTTATACTCTATTCACTACTCAATACAAACGCACAGATTTCTTATGAAAAATTTATCGTATGGGGAGTGAAACGAGTTGTGGGGGCCGTCAGTATGTGGTGGTAGTAGAGGTGGTTGTGTTGTTTGTATGCAAGGTTTGGGCCCATCACTAGTCACTAGACATGCATCGCAGGCATCACTCGTCTTATGTCTTATGCCTTAACTATAGCCCTCATCGATCATTTGGACGTCAGATTGCGTTTATATTGTATATCTTAAAACAAATATGTGTGCAAATAATATAACATTAGCTCTGAGCTCAGCCATACCACTGACACAACACACCAGCGCTCGTCTCCACAGTATATAAGTCTTACAATGAATACAACTTTGTTTCTCCTCATAGAGAAAAAAGACGATCGCTTTAGGCTTTAGAGTTGTTTCACTAAATTGTTGTCTGAAATAAAATGTTGTCTAAGACTTGAGTTTTGTGGTACAGAATAACCTTAAATGCCATCTCTTTTAGTTGTGCTGCTCCTCGTTAAAGGTGGAGGAGTGCTAAGGGGTGTTTCGCCCAACAACATGGCCACTATGGCAAAGCCACCTTCATTTGCCGCCCATTTTTTACACAATTTGATTAATGCTCTTTCGCTTCACTTGAAATTTATATTCCGATGCCATCGGCTCTTACTCTCACTCTACACACACTTTACCTCCAACTCTACACTACTTTCTTACCTCTCCCTCTCAACACACTCTCTCTCCCTCAGCCTCTTTTGGCCGCACTTTTGCATCTCTTGTTTCGCTCACGTTTTATATCGCGTATACATTCGTTTCAGTTCTGAATTTTCTCAAAAAACTATTACCAGAAAACAAGAGAGAGAGAGAGAGAGAGAGAGAGAGAGAGAGAGCCGAGACGTAGTCGAAAGGGGAAGACTTGTGTTACGGTGAGCCCCACCACAACCATTCACACCTGTGCCCCCACTACTCCTCCAATTCACGAACTCAGCTACTATTCCAACACTATTTTTTGACTTAGAGGTAAAATTTATTGTTTGGCTTCTCTATGGCAAACATCAACTCATTTTTCAATCCATATATTGCTTCCGGAATTGAATCGTTTGTTTCGTATGTGTTTAACCTTTGCCTCAATTGACGATTTAATTTCATAAAAAGAAATTTTTAATTAATTAATTTTTTCTTCGTTCGTTGTTTTTGATGTTGTTTTTCATATAAATTTATTCCTTATTATATGTGAATAAAAAACTAATAAAAGTTTGTATGCATTGTGTATATGTGTTATAAAATAAACGTAATGTCGCTTACATTCAATAGTTTATTTGTTTATGTTTTTGTGTAAATATTTTTATATTTATACAGAATATAAAATAATAGAAATTTTTATATTGACAATAGATTACAATTTTCAGATATTATCATTCATTTCGTAATAATTTTTCCCATTATTGCCTTAAAACTGAATATAACTTTTTTAGGTTTAATTTTATCGATAAAACATAATTCAATTACTTTTTAATCTTCTGTCTGTATTTATACATCATATAAATTCAAATTATGTTCAAAACATATACACTATTATAGATTTAATTTCTAGCAAATGATATAATAATAAAAAGCATTATTTATAATTTGAGAATTAATTGATGTGATTCTCATAGCATATGGATGTGAAAATGGGAATCAAATTGTCATTTGCTGTTCAAAAAACTTGTAAAAAGTTAGAGTTGAGTCGATTTAAACATATTAAATGAGATCTTAATTTGCGGATACATTTGATGCAAATGAAAATGAAAAGAGAGTAACGTTTCCTGCATTGCAAAGAGGAAGCCATCACTTCATTCATTCACTCATTTGATGGCAAAAAAGCTTTTGATAGTCCCATACGATTGTAGTTGTAGTTAACATATTCATTGACAATTCATTGACAATTAAGCAGTTTCTCTCACTCTTCGCTCACCCCAAGGATACGACAGTTTAGTTTCACATCTAAAACAAGCATAAAGTTTTAGAAAGTGTGCAAAACTCTCCCTTCAGTGATAGCTCGCACTGTTAGCTAACGAAAGGAGACATACAGTAGTTGTGATGCACTGGTAATAGAGTTTGAGCCAAAAAGTGAAGAAAGCAAACACTGCTTTCAATCTTGAAATAGTGATGAAGAAGTGCACTAAATCCTGATTAAAGCAATGATTGCAACCATGCCTTCGCTCTTCTATCGCATAACACATTGTATTAACTTTGCATTAAATGTTTCATTCTTCTCATTCAATACCAATCTTTTAAAGTAAACTCAAGTATATGTTAGCAAATATTTTTCTATATTCAACAAAAAACTTATTAAAATATTATAACGAGTTTTTTCTTTCTCATTCTGACGCCAACTATAACACCATTTGATTGAGTGATGATATCCTTAATTAATGTTTAATTATCAGAAAGAAAAAACTCAGAAAACATTCATTTAATTTAAAGCATAGTTTTTATCATTAAATAATCATTTAAAACATGAATGATATGAAAGCGAGAAAATTTATTAGGGAATCAAATGCATTGATATAATCAAGTAATACATTCTGGGGTTAGACTTGTAATGAAAGACAAACAAGGATCACACAGCGATGCTATACGTTAACCACAATTCGGGAAATGCATCAAAAGATTTTACATTTTTCAATACGATTATTGGAATACTTTCACTATTATTATTTTGAGAATTTTAAATGTTTTTTCCAAGAATTAGTTCTATCTATCTATTCATTACCCATGTTATTCCTATGCCATAGACTTAGCATTGTCCATGTTATCCCTATGCCATAGACTAAGCATTAGTCCCGTAGGATTAGCATTGTCCATAGACTTATCATTATCCATGTTATCCCTATGCCATAGACTAAGCATTACCCATGTTATCCCTATGTCATAGACTAAGCATCGCCCATAGACTTAACATTGTCTATAGACTTAGCATTGCCCATGTTATCCCTATGTCATAGACTTAAGCTGTAATCCCATAGAAACCCATGTTAAAGCATTCTCCCATAGACTTAACATTAGTCCCATAGGATTAACATGAAGAAAAACTACCCTTTCCCTTCATATTTCGCTTTCCCATAGACAAAATTTCCCATAGGATTAACATTACCCATAGGATAGCATTAGCCCATGTTAAGTCTATGGACAAATCTCCATAGGATTAGCATTACCCATGTTAAAGTATAGCCATAGGATTAGCATGGGATCCCATGTTAAATCCCATAGGGTGGGGGGAGGGGGGGCCGAACGATCCTATAAACCACAATATTCATACTGAATTGTGGTTAAAAACATTTAAAAGTTTAATTAATTACAAGTCATTTATTTGACAATTTAGTTTATCACCAATATATTTTTAAATAAATTAAAAAGTTTTCGCATAATCTAATTAACTTAAATTAGTTACTTATTTAACTTTATTTAACTTCATGTTATTTATTATTAAATGTGCAACATAATATAATAATCTTAACGTAATTACTTGTTATAAATTTTATAAAACATATAATCTATTTAAACGACATTTTATTATTATAAAATTAAATTATATATAAACAATAGGGGAGCATTTGCAAACCCATCAATTTTAATCTAATAGCAAAGTTTATTATAAAAATCAACAATTCATAAAAATGTACAGCTTGTAATCATGCAAAAATTAATTTACATCGCTTAAAAGCATGATTCAAGAATCGTTACAATTGATTCATCTATTACCAGATAACCACTTTAATACAAAATGTTGGTAAACAATATTACCATGTGTTCGGAGCGATATCTGCTCAATGGCAGCCCTGACCCGATCGAGTCCGCCCAAGTATTCGCCACCGGCGCCCCTACCGGTAATTATACGTTCATTGGTGGCTACGACCGACTCCCGTTTGCGGGGGTCAAGTGTCTGCTTCCCATCATTACCATAGTAACGTAATAATTAATTATAATTATAATAAAGGGCTTTTAAGCTTAATTTAATACAGTGCAACCTCTCCATAGGAAATGGGCAGATGTATAGCCAAATTGTTTTTTATAGAGAGGGTTTCTCCGAAAATAGTTCAGTTATAGGTATAGAAAATTGAGAATATCTTTCAAAACCGTTCCTTAAAAGGAGGTGTTCATTCTAGAGAAGTTGTCCCGAGAGAGGTTGCATTGTATTAAGAAAACTAGTAATTAAAACTTAATTTAACATTAATTAAAAATTAAATTAAAAAAAAAATAATTTTTAAAAATACAATCGAATTTCTTATCGACCATTAATGGTTACCAAATACAATAAATTAATACAGAGCCGTCACTTAATATGTCCAATGAAATATCCATGTTATTGATACTTTTCGAGAATGACCATGGTTTATTCTGAAAATACTAGGACAATTTTAACAAAAATTTTATAGCTAATAGTCACTACTTATATGTTAATTTTAATCCAGATTAATTTCAATTATATAACATTTTAATTAAAATTAAAGCATTTTTCTAATATGTGGTTGGGTAACAAAATTAATCACAATGGAGTGATGTTGTACACCGAGAAGGAAAGCAACACGGTCACATGTAGTTTATTTGACAATGTATTGCCACCGTAATTGGTTTTAATATGAATGCATTTTTTATTTAAAAAATTTCACATTTAAAAAATTTAAAATTCTGAATTTTGAAAAATGGCTAATTTTTGACAGAATTAGATTAGAGTTTAAACTTATCAGGATTTTAGTAAGATTAGTATATGATCTTAATCTATAACACACGCCAAACAAATGCCAATGAAATTCAATCAATTCGTATTTCAGGGGCCTGAGCAATTAAAATTTGAAAATGGTAACTCTATCATTTTTATAGTTTAAATATGTTTGGCCAGAGCTTTCCGACGGGTAGTTAGGAGACCAATCACATTGGGATTTGATACAATAGATATGAGTACATAAAAACATATATCATATAGATTTACCAGATTATTTATTTTAATTTTAAATTCATGTAAATCAAAATATAACCAAAATTGGACAAATTGGGTGACGGCTGTGTATATAAACTAAACAATATATGCTATTTTACAGTGCATAATAAACCTATTGTATCATAAACAATTATACTTATAATCTAAATTTTAGAATCCATATGCATTGTAAACTATTATAACATTTATTAAGCAACTTAAAACTATTTTAAAAATTAATGACAATTAGATTACAACAATTTGAAAATTAAATATAATAATATTAATTTCATTTACTAAATAAAACAAAAATAATAATTGTTTTAAAATAAATAACCCCCCTGGCCAGTGGCCAGTAATCATTATCAAATATAATAAATTCATATAAACGAAATAATATATACAAATTTACAGTTGCTAACAAACCTAATTTACAAACAATTATATTTATTTTGAATTTATATGAATTACATTATTTATTAAGAACTTAAAACTATTATAAAAATAAATAACAATTTGATTAAAACTATTTAAAAATTAAATAAAAATCAAAATATAAAACTCACTGCAAGTAGACTCGCGACCGGACGGTAAGCTCCGACCCGGCGATGAGGACAGGGAGGGCTGAAACGGCGAGAGTGACACTCGGGGCGAGCCCTCCCGTCTCTGATAGCCCCCATTGGCCACCAGATGTGTCAGTACGGGCGCTGATCCGCCGCCGATATCCCTACGGAAGGGATTAACGGGCGTATTGGGTCGGTTAGGGACCGGTGTTTCCCTATGATTAGCCGGTGCTGGTGGGCCCGGAGGTGGTCCCACAAATTTATAGTTTATCTAGTTAAAATGAATGATAATTAATTATCTATATTATTTTTGATAATTAAGTTTTATATTGTTAATTAAAAAGTATAGTAATTTAATTTAGAAAATAAATATACTTAACATATGTTTGGCAATTTAAATCACAATTATAAAACCTTGTATGTTTAAAATAAATACTTAAAGATATAAATGCAGTTTATAATAAATGAAATTGTATTTTATAAATTATTTTAAAAGTTATTAAATCTATTAGTATGTAAAGATGAAAAGTATATGAAAAGTATATGAAAAGTTTATTATTAACCAATTAATTTTCAATTATATGATTATTATATCTTGATTAAATATTAGGAGAACCAATTAATTATGACGTTTTTGATTTGATTTTCAAAATTGTTTTATTCTTAAGATAATTAACTTTAATAAATTCTCTACTCTCCATACCAATAATCAACAATCCCTTATTCTTGCATAAATTTTTAAATTTTCTATTTCAAATATTAATTTGATTTTTAGGCAAAAAACTTAGACACAATGAATTTGAGGGGGTCTACAACTTTTAATAACATTTCTCACACAGACAATAGAAGTGGTAGGAATCGACAATAATCTGTAAAGGGTACATCGGGGCAGATGACAGTGTGGTTATGGATTTTATATCCTATGTTGTTAACAATCACTCTCCCAGTCTAGGAAAGTAGATCACTCATCACCGCTCGGCTCTCCTCCACACCTCTGGTCACGATTTGTGTGATCACTCCCTGACCTAATCCAGTTGGCCAGAGAGCAACTCCTCTTCAATCCCTCTCCACGACAGCACTGCCTCTCTATCGACGCCATCGATCAGACAGCGCACCGTAAAGAGTCGGCACAACTTTTATTCTTCTTGTGGTAACTTTTGTCCGAAAGTGACCGCAAGTATTGGCGCGCAACTCAATCAGAACCGCACCATAAGAATATAATTGAATAAGAAAAAATTAAGAACTCATTATTTTATATAATATATTATATTAAATATTAAATGACAATAAAGTATATAAAATTATAAATATTAAACATAATCTCTAATTCAACAAGTCTATTATAGGGAACTATTTAAAGCGATTAGTTTTTTAATTAAAATTTATAAATGATTATTATTTTTAAATTAATTTATTTAACTGCCGTCATCGCTATAAGTTATATAGCCTATAACCAAAAGTGTTTTAACTTACAGTTATACATTACGCATCACCATAGGATTTACACTTATGTGTAAATTTAAAGCACTCATGGCTATAACTATTCAACAAATTATAACCATTATAATTATCTATCACTGGTTAGCCAATAACAAGCACTAACAATTAATTCATATCGTAATAGTTTAATGTAGTCTATAAATAATAAAATATGACCAAAAGTTATTGTAACTACTAATTATGTATGTGATCAAGGTTAGTCTTTCGATGCTCATTAAAATCTATTAATTATAATCTAAGGTACATAATTGAGAAGAGTTGCAATCGTCATAAAATCTTTAATTGGTTATTATTATTAATTCTGCTAATCAATTGATTAACAGTAGTTGTAACTCAATTGATGCAGTTTAAGCAAATCCTATGATTACCTTATATTTTATATTACTATATTCTTATAATTATTTAAATGTGTTAATACAGATCATTCACTGAAATAATAAAACACACAAATAATGCAGAAAAGTGACCCTAATCCCATAGAAAGTCCCGAAAAATAACGGAATAGTAAACATGGAATGTGGATGTGCCACACGATCAAAAATTATCTCATCAAAAAATCTATGAGTTGGCAACACTTAATAGTGCAAACAGCATCGTTTGTCCTTAAATGCCACATTAGACAATGATCTTGTACATGATTATTGATCAACAATATATTTAATAGATATTTTTTTTATTCCGTTTGAAAATTTTTATTTTATAGTTAAAACATTATTAATTTTACAATGTTAAATTAATTTTTAATTTCCTTAAGATTTTATTTAAAAGTTGTATTACAGTATTTTAATTTTTCCATTTATTGAACGATAGATTTCTATTGGAATTGCGTTTAAATAATATTAGACTTAAAAGAAATAAAATAACAATAATTGCTATATTTAGCAAATAACCATGGTAAACATCTGGTTGCGTATACGTCCAACCTCGTACCATTATATTACGGATGGATTGCATGGGATATGTCACTGGACTCATGTATGCTATGAACCGATACATAGAGGGAATGGCTTCGAGCGGCCAAAAGATACCCGAAACGAAGAACATGGGAAACAATACGGCCATTACAGAAATCTATACATGTATAATTCAGACCATGATGAAAATTAAAAATAAAATTTTATTAAAGGATAGTTAAAGTTAAAAATTACCATAACTGAAGGGGGATCGCCCAGTATAACAGCGAGAAACAAACCGGTGAAAATTCCAACCAAATTTTCACAGAACAAAAACATGAATATTTCTAAAAAACTTCCCGATTGTTGAACAGTAAATACTCCAAACACAACGATCATAGCGACGGACACTTGAATTAAGCCCATGATAATGTTGATAAGTATATGGGCGCCAATATACTCGTATGCAGTTACACCGGCCACAAACACCCGGTTCATTATGTCCGACGATTTGTCATTTATCATGATAAACGCCGATAAAACCATACCCATCGTAAATTCCACGAATAACATCATTTGCGGCCCAACATACATAAATGTGACCATCATGCTGTTCAAATCGCCGTTAAACACCTCCATAACTCGTAGAGTTGACATCTGCTCAATGATGTTGGATTTATTTAATATATGGCCTAATTTCGTGAGAAATTTATAAAATGTATCCAGGATATATTTAATAGACATAAATCCCATCTGTGGATCTATAAGGAGTTAAAACAACATTAATAATTTAGTTTAATTATTTAATTTAAGTAAGGCATTTATTTATATAGTTTAGTAACATGTATGTATTAAATAAATATTTACGTGAAAGATCTACATATAGATGTATAAGGCTTTCCTCAACTGACTCATCGCTGGCATCAAATATATCCGTCACTCGTGTCTCAAAACTGTCGGAAAAGTTGTCCCGAAATTCAAACACCAAATAATTGTCGCCATTTGTTACCGACTGAACGGCGCTATCGATCGATGGGTAATGAGTTAAACGCATGCCTTTTGGATCGATTGAATCAATGAAAAGACGTGATAATGATGTTTGATTATCACCGATTAGATCCGTATTATATACTCCAACCGGTATGTGCTTAATATCCTGGGCTAAGATCATGTTCAATGTTATCATTGTTATAACGGTTAGGGCATAATATGCGCACATAAATAGCGGCCGCCGTTTAATAGCAATCCATTGCTTTATTAGCATTGCTTTAATTCGTTGCCAATCAATGAACGCATTGTTTTTGTAGTGTATTTTTGCCTCACTTTCTGTCGACAAATTATTGTTTAAATCAATTTCTGTATTGTCTTTGGATTTAAATTCATGTCTTGAAGTAATGGCGTTTTCCTTTGAGTGACACAACTGTAGGAACACGTCCTCCAGTGTCGGGCACTCGTATTCATCCATCAATTGTTGGGGATTTGATTGTCTCAATACAGCTCCGGATCTCATAAAAGCCACGTTATGTGCACTCCGGGCCTCTTCTATATAATGTGTTGTTATTATCACTGTTTGGCCTAAATTAATCATAAAATTTAATTATATCTATAATATTTTTACTTATTATACCATTTTTATTGCACATATTCTCCAAGTATTGCCATATCCTATGCCTGAGCAGAGAGTCCACACCAACAGTGGGCTCATCCAATATAACGAGTCTGGGTTTGTGTAACATTGTTATGGCGATCGACACCCGGCGCTGTTGTCCACCACTTAATTGATTAATTAATCGGGAATTTTCCGGTAAATGCAATAATTCTTTTAAATTACAAATGTTTTTGTAAATTTCCTCGCGTGTCATGTGATATATCATTCCGTAATATTTAAGTATTTCTCCGATTGTGAAATAATCAAATAACGCCAACTCCTGAGGCATATACCCGACACCCGGTCCGGGAATACCCGAACCCTTTGAACCAGGTTTTTTACCAAACACATTAATTGTTCCCGATGATAATTTTAATTCACCTAACATTACACGTATTAAAGTTGTTTTTCCAGTTCCGTTTGGGCCTAACAGTGCAAATATTTTACCTGAAATACATTATGTTATTATTAAAGAACTTTGCTATAAAATACAATATTTTAAAGTATATAAATATTATATATCATACCTTTAGGTATTTGCACTGTTAATTGATTTAGAATTACTTGATTTATGTTATAACTAAATGAAGCATCTTGAATATTCACAGCCATTTTGCGACACGGGTTCGTTATTAAGCTTGCAAGCTACTTTCTAGTAAACAAAATATAATAATATATATAAAAAATTTTAATAAATGAAATTTGTACCTGATAAAAAATGAATTAAATTTTAAAATGTTTTTAAAACATAAATTCTGTTAACTAATTTGAATAATAAGTATTATTACGTCTATCATAAATAAATTTACATTTTTGGATTTTAGTACTAAATGTTTTCCATATAATTGTTCAAAATGTTCATTTTAACAAACTTATACTAACACTCTTACTAGTATTAATAAATCAATTATCTTATTTTAACATATAATTAACCTTCCTTTTACATTCAACTGAAAACAGCCTTCAAATTGACTGTTCATTTTAAGAGAGAGAGAGAGAGAGAGAGAGAGAGAGAGAGAGAGAGAGGAGAGAGAGAGAGAAATATAATAGACTTACTATACGTACAGTCTTAATCTCAATAACGTAAATACCAATAATTATAATTTATAATAGTATATATCGTTACATGTAAATGTTATTGGCTATCATTAATGAATAAATTCATTTCTAAAATATTTTTAAAATAACAAGTTGTATTTTAATTGCAATTCTCAATATTTCGTAATCTTATAAAATTAATCTGAGTTGATTTCAGAATAAATAAATGACAACTTATTTTGTTATTAATAATTTATTAAACACATGAGTGTATAATTGATGTTTGTTAAAAATTGAAGTGAAAAAAGTGAACAAAAATTATACATTTACACTTTCTATGGACTTTTATGAAATAAGATTGCATTATTTAATCTTTATTAATGCTAGCTTTTAAGATATTATTAAAAATAATTAACAATCTGACCATGGTACTTTATATAAAACAATTTACTACACAGTATATTAAAACAATTAAATATCTAATCCGCATTGATACTTTTATTATAATCATTTACTTTTTTGAAAAATTAAAAACGTAAATAAAGTGATTAATATTATTTTTTATTTAATTCAAACATGGGATGGAGAGGGTAGAGTACTGTACAAACCAAATAACAACAATTTGAATGATTAATTTTGATTAGATATTTTCGCATAAAATAATTTTTTATTGTAAATTATAAAGATAAAAAATATATTTTTATAAAAATTATAAAAAATACTTAATAAAAATTATTAAATCACAAATATACTGTGTCTTCTGTAATTTAAATTTAGTTTATAGATTATATTTATTTGATTATATCATTAATATCAGAATATGATAATTAATATTCAATATTGATAATCAATATTATTTTTGAATGCGACAAACTTTAAAATTATATAGCATTTAAAGTGAGTTGTAATTTCAAAATAGTTATTGACAATATATATGACAGAGTTACATTATATAAAGTTACGTTACATTACTTTATTTGTCTTGGGATTAAATCTATATTTATGAGATTATAATTCTTAAGGATAAGAAATTTAATTCAATTATATTTTTTAAAATCTTATTTAAGGGCCGCCCCAATCATCTCGCTAATCTCTGCGGCCATTAAGTCAACGCCACCGGTCGGACTGTCAACCAATTCAATATGTATAGTATCGGTTGTGTCCTAAGTATTTAAATCAATTTAATTTTATTAAAATATAGAATTTAAATTTTAATCATATAAATTATACATGTGCTAGGAGAGCTTTAGGATAATTATAATTTTTGAGTACATTTATAATATAAATATAATAAATGTAATTGTACGCTACCTTAGAGCCGGGAAGCAAATAGACATCACGTGATGCCTCCAGCAACTCATCTAGATCCTCAATCAAGTCCGATTTGAACGGTTTGATCAGGACCAATTTGCCGGTCATTTTAGCCCACCGTTTAACTAGCACATTTTTCAATTTGCTGGCTAATTTAACCTTCTTGCGCTGTCTATAGGCCGAAAACATGCCAATACGGGCCAGCATTATGTGCATAATCTCCTCCATATCGGTGGCCACGAGTTGACTACCAGTGCCGCCGGCGAAGTCAACCAACTCGTTGACCACGTGCTTCACTTTGGCTCTCACATCGGCCATGTGTTTGAGCTCTCGTGTAATCTTAGCCCTAAACACGTCGGGTATATCGTTGGCGATAATGCCGAGCATAATCTCCAGCATCTGGTCTTCGGTGAGCTGTTGGTCGCGGAACCGTTGATCACTGATGACGTCCACAATCACCGCCCGATCGGCCGCTCCTTTCAGCAACAGTTTGGAGCAAATGAGCGCTGAGTCCAGATACCCGACCACATCGTACCGGCCCGTGGGCTCCAGTGTTTGCAACAACTTCACGTAGTATTCGCTCACCTGTTTGAACGTGGTGAATTTGCTCACCTCGCGGGTCCAGTTCAGTCCAATCGCCGGCCGGTTTAGTTTGGCCGCCAACTCTTCAAACATAGAGAAATTGAGCCGAAATGTGGGCATAAAATATACAGGTTTGCCACCAAAACCCGGGGCCACATTGTTCAGCCGTACGTACGCCCCACATGGTATAATAAATTTCTGCTTGATCAGATTGGCCTTGGCACGTTTGATGTCGTCCATATACTGTTTGATCTTGACCACATTGCCCGACTCGTAGTCCTTCAACATACCTATAGTGATGTTTTTCACCTGATTTATGCTGAGCTTCATATTCCACTCCCTCTCCAACTCCTGCTGCAACTCAACGGCGAACATAGACTCGAGCCCTATCTCACCGAGGGTTAAGTGGTTGGGTGTGGTCTCGGGATCGATGCCCAGCGCTCGCCACAACTCAGCGACCATTCGCTTCTGTTTGCTTCCCGTTTCCTTCATTTGATACACTTTTATCTATTTATCAAAAATAAAATTTATAACAATTATACAATAATTTGTATTTCTGTTGAATGCCTACATATGAGGTGACAATCGGTTGTTTAATTGCCAACAATTTGTCCAAAACATCACAACAAGAGTTGATTCGTTGTTTTCTTAATGTAGTCATTGCTAAGACTTGATCCGAAGAGTCAGCAAACACTCCGACATCACCGATAGGTCCGTATTGTATGGCGAGTCCGTGCAGACCATCCCTACGTCTCTCTTCACATATACGCTCACACATGGAGTTTCCGAACGCATAGTTTGATTGCCCGGCGTTTCCTTTACCACAAGCCAGGGATGAGAAGACAACGAAGTAATCTAACTTATAGTCCAATTGTCGGGTCAGTTGATCCAGATTTGCAAAGATCTTGTGTTTTGTATCAATAGATGAGCAAAACTGTTCAATACTGATGTTTTCTAATAAAGAGTCGTTTAAATTAACGGCCAAATGAAATAACCCTCCAATGGGTCCCAACTTTCTGCTTTCCTCTAAGAGCTCTCGCGTGCCCTCAATTGTAAATCCATTGGCAGTCGAGACAAACCATTCGGAGGCAAAGTATTTGAAACTTTGATATACTTTATAAAACCTGTTGTAAACATATTTTTGGTGATCAGTTGTTAGCCCAGACCTGGAGGTGACCACAAACTTTCGGGCGCCTGAATATTGCATCCAAGGAATCAATTCCAGACCAAAACCACCCAAACCTCCGGTTATTATATAGACTTTGTTTGGATCGAAGTATGTCTTAACCGTTACCGTCATATTAAGCGCCGGTTTAATGCTTTTAAATGTCTGCCTCTCTGTCTCTTCGTCTCTCATTTTGATGACTACTTTTCCGATGTGTTTACCGGTTGTCATAAAACGGAACGCTTTGTCCGCATCCTTGGCCTTAAACACAGTATAATTCAATGGTCTAACGCATCCATTCTTTGAGTTCTTGTGAACCCAATCGTAAAACTCGGTAAAGAAGTGGATGTCATCCATAACCACGAATTCAAACGACACTCCAATTAATTGTATGTTCCGTATAAAGTCAAACATACCAAGTTGTTTATTACTAATCATGTCATACTTTCCTATCTCAACGATACGCCCGTTATTGGCCACACATTCATAGCTGGCGTCCAGTTTATCGCCAGACAAAGAGTTTAATACAATATCAACGCCGCGTCCTTTTGTCGCCTCTTTGATCTGATTTTTGAAGAGTATATCTCTTGAGTTGAATATCTTATTCTCCGGTATATTGTATTCAGTCATCAAAAACTGTTTCTTCTCTTCCGTCCCAACCGTCGCATAGATATCGCATTCATAGTGTTTGCATATATTGAGCGCCGCCTGACCCACACCTCCAGCTCCCGAGTGAATTAGTATGCTTTCACCTTGGTCATTTGGTCAGTGAAAATAATGGTGTAAATATTAAACATAATTTATTATTGATAACAAATACCTTTTTGAAGATTAGCTCGTTTGAAGAGCGCGTAATACAGAGTGCTATATGTGCTCAATATAGTGGCCGCGTCTGCCATCGACCAGTGCTCTGGGATTGTAGTCATGCTATGAATACTGGCGTTCAGCGATGTGGCAAAAGTACGGCCCATATCTATACCCATCACCCGTTCGCCGGTATCCACGCGACGGCCCACGTATTCACAGCCTAACGAGCAGTCAATAAATAGCTGCTCCGGTCCGGCGGGTATACGGCCTGTGATTACAATAATTTCCAAATATAATAATTGCTATAATTTATTTCAAAAATATCATAATTACCGGTCGCGAGCATAACGTCGTGAAATGTAATGCCAGCGCAATATATCTCAACACGAGTTTTACCGATTGATAGGTTATTAATGTTAAATTGTTCCGTCATTTCTGGTATACAGCGAGAATCATACCATTGAAGACCAGATAAATCTTTTATTTGCCCACAATTCAAATGATAGTCATTTGATAGACATTTGTCGTAATCCGTGGGAAGTTTTATGTGTCTATAAGTTCCCAGTTTTCCCCCTTTGATAACATTGGCGACCAAATCGTTGGCCAATATATCAGAATAGGGTTTAGTATTGAAGTCGATGTTAGTGTCAGTATTGGTGTCCATATGGAAGATATAGCGGCAGTTCTCTCCGCCCGGTTCTAATCGCAAACAATTCATTAAACCTATGATTCCATTAATACACGAGTCATTCGCCACAAGCCATACGTTATCGACATTATGTTCGGCTTCTTTGGATGAAATCAATTTTTCCTTTAATACTTGAAACCATTGCTTATAATCATTGTTGATATAAATGATATTTTGTTGATCTGGTATTTTAGGCTTTTCTGTGATTTTTCTAAATAGCAAAACTGTTGTCCCAATTGTATCAGATTTAACGGCAATTAAACAAAAGCCAACTTTTAAAGCAAACGACATAAATCTCTTCAAACGACAATCAAGATCTTCAGTTTGTATTTCTGTGGCGCCGGTGATAGACATGAACGCAATCTCCGGATCCGTAAACTTATATCTCAAGACCGATAATAGAAATCCATTGGTTTGTATGGAGTCATACAAGTGTTGTATTAATGTTTCCAAATCTCTTTGCCATAAGTCTTGTGTGTCTTTCATTATAACCAAATGCGAGGGTTTTAACGGTATGTCATCCTTAGGATCCCATTCAATAGCTTTACTCTTATAGACATCCATTACATCCTGTTTTGATTTCACCACAAGTTTATAGTCTGTACCTAAAGTTCTTACACGAAATTGTGTGATAAACTGATCCACTTCTTTGACAAATAGATTACTACTCAGATTAATTTCGGTCACTTTTAACTCGTTTATTGTTATAAAATTTTCGCTAACAATATCAACGAGCGATCGGATGAGTCGTTCATTCTTCTGGATCTGATTTACCGTATCTTTACTCAAATTGTATTCCGGTTTCTCTTGGATTTCATTCAATACTTTAGTCATATCTCGAGTACTCTTCATATTATTGTTGTCGTCAATCATTTCTGACGATATTTTATCAAATATACGAAACATGACATGATTTTCATTGTTTTCATATCTATATTCATTGATAATATCATCGCTTATGTTTGGATTAATAAAATCACACATCATTTTCTTCATTACAGTTTGCTTTATATTAACCGCCAATGTTTTGCAAACCTGTTTAAAAGTTTAAAATTGCATTTTAATAAATTAATTCAACTATTTTTCTGTTGTCTAACTAATAATTAAATTAAATTAACTTATTAATTTAATTAAACATACATCGAGATACTTTGATAGTGATGCCAACGAACAGTCATCTATAGCTTGATTATCATCGTTGACGCAAAACTCGGCCGATTCTAACACCAAACCCGTGCCATCCGTACGCCTCGGTATGGGAAAGGCCAACAAATCCTCCAACTCGACGCCCGGCGCGACCAAGTGCTTGGTCTCGGCGTTGAAATACAGCGGCATATGAGCAGGGTAGACACAGAATCGCTGCTTGAAACGCTCCATCTCCAGTCGCACCGTTTGCGACATCTTTGAGTACTCATCGTTCGCTTCAATGAGCTTTCGATCGACACGAATATCTTCATCGTTTTGGGCGCTCGTACTCACCGTCCCCTCCACTCCCTCAGCGCCCGTATCAGCGGTGTGTTGGAAGCCGTCGGCCGGCGATGTGGTGCCCATTTCGCCGAACTCCGGGTCATACCTCTCCATATGGACCCTTACGGTGCGCTCGGTCTCCGCGATCTGGCCCTCGATCTTATTCCGGCGCACCGTTTCAAACATGACGGTGGGATCGATGCGCAGCTTACGTATCATCACCGGCACCATTAGTTTGCGGAACGGCGTGGCGGCCACCATCGACTGGAGCAGCGCGTCCAGGTATGTCACCAAATTGCCGTCCCATTCGCACACACCGTAAAACTCGCGGTAGTCAGCGGTGGCCACACGTCGTAGCCGTTGAAAGTGTTTGCCGTAATCTAAGCCCAATACACGTAATTCGCGGTATATGTCTTCTCTGTCCAACGCGTATTCAGTGGCCGACATTTTTTGCTCGTGGTCGTTCAGTTTGTTTTGAGCCATTAGTATATGATCGCCCGGTGAATGCATTTTGCCCACAGCGCACACGTTGTCGTTTTCGGTGATACAGAATTCATCTGGGTTAATTTGTTATAATGTTAAACAGTAATTTATACATTTTTATTACAATAGGAATTTATTCATAATTTAATATTAATTACCATTTAGTTATAACTTATAATACATGGCTTAACAAAATTAAACTTACGAGTTAATGTGTAGTATTTAACGACAAGTTTGGTGTCTTTGTCATCAGTCAGAAATACAGCTCGTTTTAACTGTACGTTCTCAAACACAACGGGCACTCTGTGCCAGATTTTACCTACACTGGCGGCCAGTTTACGCCACGCCAGCAACAGATAGCCGGTGGCCGGGAATATAGGGTTGCCGTCAACGCAATGATCCAAATAAAACGAATCCTCTTTTGCCACACAATTGATGGTAACATTCATGTCGGAAGCGTTGGTCGGGTACCAGAGCTCTGGATATATCTTCCGAGGGGCTGACACTCTGTGATCCCATTGGATAAGCGAAGAGATGGACTGTGTATTCCTGGCCACCGGCCACTCCACCCGTGAGTACAGATTATCGATGGATGGATTGACACCCAATTCATAGAGTTGTGATAAACCGGAGAAAAACAAATCAAGATTTATATCGTTTGAGTCCTTTTTGATAAGCGATATATACGACGAGTTCTCCAGAGTTTCGGTCACTATTTTGCCGAACACTGAATGCGGACCTAATTCTAAGACAATGGAATTCGTGGGAAGTTCTTTGATTTTGTCGTAAAACTGGACCGGATTTAAGAGATTGTATACGAAATACTCGGCCGAAGCGTATTTCAAGGCCTCATCGCTGGGATCGGTAGACATGAGTGAAGTGGACACCCATTTCCGGGACCGGAGTCTTGGGTTTGGTATATATTTCTTAATGGCTTCAGTCATAGGCTTTGCAGATGTGATCAGATATTGTGAATGATATGGGATTTCACTGCTCTCTAACTGTCGCACAAATACTGCCTTTTCTTCCAATGTTTTAATCAATTCTTTCATCTCTTTTATCGGACCTTAAATTGAAATATCAGTATAATTAAAATTTTGAAAATTTTTTATAAATAATATAAAATAATTATACAAATATAACAATTACCGGAAACAACGACACTATCCTTTGCATTATTGCAGGCAATGAATACATTCTTTGGACACAATTTCTTAATCTCAGCTTTTGAGAGACCGATGACAGCCATCAGTCCTTTTGGTATTTTCTTATCACTTTCAGTGACGGCTCCCCTGAAGTACGTGACGACCATTGCATCCCTTGTGCTGAAACACCCGTCAGCGTAAGCACAGGCTATCTCTCCAAACGAGTGGCCAATTATACCGTCGGGTGTAATGTCCAGCGCTTTCATCACTTCAAACAATGCTATCTCTATAGCAGTATGAGACACCCGTCAGCGTAAGCACAGGCTATCTCTCCAAACGAGTGGCCAATTATACCGTCGGGTGTGATGTCCAGCGCTTTCATCACTTCAAACAATGCTATCTCTATAGCAGTCGTCGAACAGAACTTTGCAGTCATTGTAGACATCGATGTCTTGTCTTCTGATAACAACATGTGTTTCAAATCGACACCGAATTCGTGTAGTATTTGATGGCATTCTTCCACTTTATCGGCNAACAATGCTATCTCTATAGCAGTCGTCGAACAGAACTTTGCAGTCATTGTAGACATCGATGTCTTGTCTTCTGATAACAACATGTGTTTCAAATCGACACCGAATTCGTGTAGTATTTGATGGCATTCTTCCACTTTATCGGCGAATATCTTGATTGGCATCAAAGCTGCAGCCATTGCCGGCCATTGTCCGCCCAAACCCGGGAACAGTAGCCATAGGGGTCGACCACTTTTGCCTTTCATTACATAGCAGTCGTCGAACAGAACTTTGCAGTCATTGTAGACATCGATGTCTTGTCTTCTGATAACAACATGTGTTTCAAATCGACACCGAATTCGTGTAGTATTTGATGGCATTCTTCCACTTTATCGGCGAATATCTTGATTGGCATTAAAGCTGCAGCCATTGCCGGCCACTGACCGCCCAAACCCGGGAACAGTACCCATAGTGGTCTAACTATTTTTCCTTTCTGAAAGTTTATTTGCCCCTTATATTCGTAATTTATATTATTACTACTTTCCGATACCTTTTTTATTATAAGTGATCCTATTCACAATTAATCAATTAAATAATAACTATTTAAATTAATTCAATTAATTCCTACCTCTGAACGGCATTCCCGATGAGTTAACATTAGGCGTGTATTTCATAGTCTGTGCCAAAAGTGCCAAAAAGTCATTCGTCACTCTCTTTGGATTGTTTTGTATGAAATCCATTACATATTTGACCGAATCTTCAGTTCGGCCGCAAATGTTAACAATTCTGGGAATCGTTTCCGCAATTCTGAGTCCATCACTGGTTCCCAACTTATGGTTCGGTTCGAGCAATACGTGTGCGTTCGCACCCCCTATACCAAAATTGCTCACTGCGGCCAACCCTAGCATAACATGCATACAGAATAATTTATGAAAATTGATATTATCTGATCACGTGAACATTTGTAAACTTTATATTTAATTTGCCGATAATCTTAATTTAGTATTACATAGTACTCAAAAACAAACCTGGTTTATAAGGCATCAATTCCACAATAGGCTTTATAGGCGGGCAATAAGGAAGGCATTCATCCTTCAATTGTTTCATATTAAGGTTGGGAGGAATGCACTCATTTTCGTATACAATACACACTTTAATCACTGCGGCCACCCCTGAACCGGCCTCCGAGTGGCCCATGTTACTCTTCAACGCACCCAACGGCAGGGGTTGTGTACGTCCCGGAGCTTTAACGTAAGCATTATATATGGCCTTTATTTCTTGCGGATCGCCCACCTATTTATAACAATTGATTGCATTAAAGTTTTAAAAAACAATATAATAATAATAAAACGAAATTTAAATTTCTAAACTGTACTTTGGTGCCAGTGCAGTGAGCTTCGAAATAGGTGAGGTCAAGCGGATTGATATTGACCTCGTTGTAAGTGTCAATCATGAGCTCTTCCTGTGCGTCGGCCGATGGGAAGAATATTCCGGTCGTTTTATTGCCATCGATGTTCATCTTGGCGTTGACCACACAGGCGTACACACGTCGGGCGTCGCGCCGGCGCTGAAGGAAAGCACAGCACACGGCCTCGCCTTTGATGAAGCCGTCGGCGTTCTGGTCGAGGACTGCGGACACACCACTGGGCGAACACAGACCCGACTCCTGGGAATACTGCAATATGAATGGCTCGAACAGCATATGAGTGCCGCAAACGATCGCCGTATCGATGTTTCCTAATGTTTAGCACGCGTTAAACATTAAATCCATTGTTTTAATGATGCCTCGCATACCGAGTCTCATGTCGTTCATAGCCAGTGTAGTGGCCGATAGACTGGCCGAACAAGCGGTGTCCACCATCAGTGACGGTCCCTTGAAATCAAACACAAATGATATACGACTGGCGTAAAGAGATTTCAAATTGGAGAGATGCTGAAACAGATCTAGTTGCAAATTTTGCCTCAAATCTGGCTGAATTTCGTGGGGATAGCCATCAGCCATGGGGTATATGGAGACACCAACGTATACACCAGTCTTACTACCACGTAGTGACTGCGGACCTATACCTATATGAATTATTACAATAGTACATAGAGATTGGAAGGATTGATTTCTAGGGAGGCGGGGCAAAAATATTGGAAAAATAACAATTTTGTAAAAAGTGTCCAACATTGTAATATTATCGTGTAATTATTAAATAGTTGTTTGTAGTTTATAAAAATGTAATCATGAATTAATCCTGGCAGAAAATTAGAATCAGAGTTAAGCAACATTTATCTTATTGTAATCTATTATATAGCGATCTTCAATAAAATTAGACCTAGTTAGATTTGCGATTACTCTAGAACCATTAAGGTGATAATATTAAAACTTCACACATATATAAAGTAGAACAACGTCGCAAAATTTATTAAGCGTTAGAATTTTTAATCATGTAACTATTTTTTCGTAAAATAGAGCACTTGCGTGACCCATGTTTGTGACTATCGTGTTTACTATAGAAATGGGTGGGGTGAAGAATATGTAAAGCACATGTCAAAGTATTATATAGACTTTACATGGTTGTTAACGGATTGCTGGTTTTTAAATTACAGGTTAGCAGACTTTTTGTATGTTAACCTATTGGACTAAAAAATTTTTAAATAATTGAATACAATTAATTATATCATTAAATACTACATTAAGTGCTAATTCTGTTAGTAGAAACTTTTTTAAATCTCATTCTAAACACAAAATATCGTAAATTGAAATATTGAATTTTTTAATGTTTTAATGGATAAAACTCGATTTTTCAATTCAAAGCTTTGAAATGTTCTCTACATAACCCTCACGCTCTATATTTCTAACCGTTAGACTCATAACATGATGATTCGGAATCGTCCTATATTTTGTATACAACGTGACCAAAATATATTGACCGGTTATGCAACAGGTCACGCGTATATGGGGCAATTGAATGCTTTTTACAGAATTAAAATATCTTTTCTAGTTTAAGATATTGTAAGAAAACCGCACGATTGGAATTAATTGACCGCCCTAATAATATTTATTATAATACTGTTAAACTTCGTAACTTAGATCCTTCGATCTTAGATTTTTGCCTATCTTAGAGTCAAACTCCAAGTCCCGATTCCCTCCATAGAAGCCTAATGTTAAATTCCCTCATATCTTAGACGTTCTATCTTAGACTTTAGAGTCATTGTCTGGGACCCAATAGGTCCGTATGTGCCTCTTATCTTAGAATTACAAAAATTGCCAAAAATAACGTCATTTATTTGTATTCTCTACCTTTAATCTTAGAATTTCAGACCATTTTTCCCTCCTATCTATATTAGATTTTGTTATCTTAGAATCCTTCTATCTTATAGTCATTTCCCCGGTCCCGACCAGGTCTATGATCCAAGGTTTAACAGTATAAATTTTATATCTTTTACGTAATTTATTACAGAAGAAGAGAATGAACTATTTGGCACCAAAATTATTTATATTCTTTATAGTAAATCTGAGATATAGAGAAATCATTAGTAAAACAAATACTACTATAGCATGAACATTTTGATTACAGATTCTAAAAGAAGGGTAAAATTAACTTGAGCCATATTTCAGGATTTTGCTCAAAAATATGTTTTAATTTAACATTATGGATTGTATGAATATATGGAAAAATGACAACATTTTTGTTGTTTTAAAATTAATTCATTAATATAGAGACCACAATATTAACCATATCATGACATGAACTACCGGAGTTGATTAATTAATTTGATGTATCAGGGGAGCACTTTTTTACCCGTCCCCGTCGTCAACATCCGCGACGTTCCGTCAACGTTGACAAATTTTACATGTGTATTCTATATTGATTCAATGTAGATTTCATCGCTGAGTTCAAATCTAAAATTCAAAATGTCCTATCTCGAATATATTTCGAGTTATTCGGCATAAAAATTTTTATATAGAAAATTTTAAAATGGCTGAATTTATTAATATGATATATGCATTTGATGTAGAATTTAACGCTGGTTATTATAATCAGATCGGTTTCAAAATTTAATCTATCGTTTTTGAACTATTCGACATCAAAATGTTAACATTTGAATAACTTTAAATATATTTGAGATAGATGATTTTAAATTTCAGATTCAAACTAAGCGTTAAATTCTACATCATATGCATATTTCATATTAATAAATTCAGCCATTTTAAAATTTTTGATATAAAAATTTCTATGCCGAATAACTCAAAATATATTTGAGATTTTGAATTTTAGATTCAAACTCAGCGATGAATTCTGCATTAACTCAACATACATGTAAAATTTATCGACGGTGACGGGCACGAGTAAAAAAGTGCTCCCCGATGTATCAGTCGAATTTCTAGACCGAATACTTTGCGAGAAATTTGAATTTACTTTTGCGGAATCCATCAATGTACACACTGTATGTATTATTTTATTAAAATGTTTGTTGAAAAAATTATAAATTATAACTTATAATGATACTTCGACAAAAAGACTAATTTCTACCTAAACAAGAATTACACAGCGATGCAATACGTTAACCACAATTGGGGTATTACTCACACACAGCGATGCTATACGTTAACCACAATTGGGGTATTACTCACACACAGCAATGCAATACGTTAACCACAATTCGGGTAATGCATAGGATTAACACTGTCCATAGAACTAGCATTGTCCATAGACTAAACATTAGTCCATAGGATTATCATTAGCCCATAGACTTAGCTTACCCATGATAATTCTATGTCATAGATTTAAGCTGTATAGAAACCATGTTAAAGCAATCTCATGTAGACTTAATATTAATCCCTTAGGTATAACATTGATAAAAACTACTTTTTCACTTCATATTTCGCTTTCCCATAGGACATAATCTCCCATAGGTTTAACATTACCTATAGGATAACATTAGCCCATGTTAAGTCTATTGGAAAAGCTCCATAGGATTAGCATTACCCATGTTAAGTCTATGTCATAGGATTAACATGTAATCCCATGTTAAAGTCCATTGGGTGGGAGGCTGGAGGGAGCCGAACGATCCTATAAAGTTTATAGTATAAACCACATTCTTCATATATGAATTGGTGTTAAAAATAGTCATAATCAATATTTTGCATAACACCTAAAGTGAATAATTTAATTGCCCAAAAGTAATCATAATGATTGAATGTGCACTGACCGGCATCGACAATGGCCTCGTAGGTAACCTCGAGAAGCATCCGGGCCTGTGGGTCAACCCCTTCCGACATCTGCTCCGGGAGTCCAAAGAAAGTCGAGTCAAACAGATTGAAGTCATGGATTTTTCCATATCGTGGATTCAAATCATACGTGCCTGGTGCATAAATTTTATATATCACATTGTTTTATTAAATAAATTTATATTATAGGCATAATTATTACTATAAATGTAGTATTCATATTTTAAACAAATGGCTGTTATATGATTATGCATTCATACCCTTTGGCCATCGACTGTCATCCCCGGTGATCATATCTCGGCCGTCGTACAGATTTCTGGCCAATTCGTCGGTGTTGTTAGACAGCGGGAACCGACCGGCGATACCACTGATTACTACATCGTTTCCAGACTTTGTTTTACTCATTGTTTGCACTTTTTAGCAAGATTCTGACTTTAACAATAAGAATTAATATAGATCTTTTTTATTAAGTGAATGCAGATTAGTATAATTATTTAGTTTGAAGAATAAATGCTGACTATACTGATAATGTTTGAATAAAGTTTGATTGATATTAACCTATGATTACTCATAAGTAAAATTAGTTCTAACATAATTCACTGCCTTATATATGTAATGACAGGCAATTGATTGCAATTAAAAACAAAATAATATAATAAAACAAGGTTCACACAGCGATGCTTTACATTAACCACAATTCGGGTAGTGCTTAAAGAATAGATAGTTATTACATAGTGTTTAATAATTTTATATTGAAAATTTAATTTTTATAGCATTGTTTAATAAATATCTTATTGTTTGTAATTTGAAATTTTTTTAATATGATTGCTAATATTTATTTGGTTATCACATGGAAATCTAGAATAAAGCACTAATCCCATAAATTTATCATTATCCATAAGATCAGAATCCATAGTAGGGGTAGCCTATCGATCCTACAAACCACATTATTCAATGTTGAATTGTGGTTTAAAAAAGATTTATGCAAAAACAGTTATACTTTATATAAAAACCAAATACCGTAAAACTCAAGCTTTGTATTGCATAAAATATATTATTTTTGTTATTTTAATTCGAAAGATTATAAATGATAAGCAAAGCATCGTAAAATAGTTTTTTATTATAGTCAAATAATCGGTCGGCTTCTACTTTTATAAAACAAAAATCAAAGTTGATTTTATGAATATTTAATTTATAAATTTCATGTGAATTTTAACGCTGATTACGAATATGAAATCTAAAAATTTTATATCGAATATTTTTCGACTTTGACCTTTTTATCGAAAATTTTGAATATGCTGTAAATTATATATATTCTATACCAAATCTATGTGAAATTTTACGCTAAAAATGATTATGAAATCTAAAATGTTTTATCTCAAACATAATTCGACTTATTCGACTTATAATTGTTTTTAGAAAATTTTGTATGTTATTGTTTATGTCATTTAAAAATTGCTTGAAAGCCGCGATATATTAATATAAATTTTCAAAAATATTAATTTTTAACAAAGTAATAAATCACTCGTTAATTATTGTTTAGTGGGATTATATCCCATGTGCGAAAATATATTCCGATTAAAATAAATTAATACTGTATTTACATTTTCATTTAGTATAACCATAGTCACTATAATAGTTAGTAACACGGGGTTAAATATTTGCTTAAATAGTTGTTTATTTTTGATAAAATCTTAAAATTTATAATAAAAATTTTCATTAATCGTCGTGTAATGATCTAAGTGTGTTGTATTATGCATTAAAAACTGTATCACTTATAAAAGTTTGTTTATAGACTAAAATTTAGTTTTAATTACGTAAAACTATCTTAATATGTTTATCAAATATGTGGTAAATTTTATATAAGGCTCGGCTTTAGAGATGACAATATGCCAAAGATGACAAGAATATTGGTCAATCAAACTATTTTATTTTTTATTTTATATTATTTATAGTTAATTTATATACCTTTTATTTTAATTTTTTACAATTATTTAAAAATTTCGAAAAATATTTTATCAAATTTTAGTAAAAATTAGACCATTTCTACAAATATTGGTCAAATAGTTTGTTAATAGTTGTTAATCATTAAAATAGTTAGTGACCCCTCAAATAGTTATTTATATTAAAAATATAAATTTGCTATAATGACCCTAATGGCATGATCGGTGGACATACCAACTCTTAGGCTAATGCTATTAATCTCTAAAATAGTTGCTATAGTTAAATACGATGCTTTGATCATAAGTAAAATTAAATACATCTATTGTTTAGCTATTAATTGCAATGAAATTGTAGTAATATTATATAGATACACATTCAAGTTTATTTATACGAGTACAGTCCGCAAACCACGTTACCACTATCCCACTCTATAGATTTCACTACCTTCCATCACCTTATTTATATGTAAAATATTTTATTTTTTCCTTTTCATTACATTTTAGTATATTATTTATTGATATTTTAAATGAATCAAAGAATCAAATTTATTGTTGCTATAATTGTAAATAGTGTATTAAAAAACTTATATTAGAATTTGATTTAAAGAATTAATTTATAATTATTTTTTTTTATTCATCATCATTCTAAATAATACGAATTAATGAAACAATAGATTTTCAATCATTTCAATAATTTGTATGCAATTAATACAGTTATGACATTCGTTCACTTCCGTACCATTTTATATCAAACTTAATTCAATTAATCTTAATGGTATTTATAAAGATATGGTCCATATATTTAATACTAACACAAATTGGGCATTTAATAAAATTAATACCAAATCCATATTAACTATTATGAATACAAATTGTTACACATTCTAAATCAGCAAAAATCTTAAAAGTTATTAATCCGTGGTACAGTGAACATCTAATTTATTGTTACTAAACCAATGCCTGACCAAAGGTTTGCGTTTAAGAATAATTTCATAAACTTTAAAATATAATAATTAAGTAGATGTGATTCAATTGAAATGTCATCCGATTATTATGTAATGTATTCGAATTTAATACAGTATTTGAATTTAATTCATAAAGCATTAAAAGTTGAAAGGTTAATTAAAATTTAGTACAAAAATCATTAGTTGTCCATGCACTTATATAAATAAATTTTCTGTATTAATTCATAAACTCAATAATAGTTTTAATATTATCACAATTAACCCTAGAAGCTTAAACTAGGAGATTAGTTTCCCATTTGCACTTTGAATTTCAATTAAAAATCAATGAATAGTGCTAGCCAGAAAAAAATTTAGTAATGCCTCATAAATAGTTAGATTATTAACTTGTAAAGTTATATTATTATCAAATTAAAGTATTATGGTTAAATTGATTTAGTTATAACGTTTGGGATATTATTTTCCCAGTTTATGCGCAATCTAACATATTTATCATGCAGTATAAATAGTGCTAATTTTAATATGCACTTATTGCATAAACTAGGAGATTTATCTCCCAGGATTAAACTGCATAAACTGGGAGAATAATCTCCCAGCATAAAACACACTAAAGCATGGGATATTATCCAGTTATTAATAATATCTCAGTTTATACACAAACTGCTGGGAGATTACAATCCCAGTTTATTTATAACGTTTATAATTATAATTTAAGTTTTAAGAATTAATAACCACTATTTTTAGATACATTTATGCATAGAATTATCATTTTATATCACTTTACTTTATTAACAAAAATCTGAAGTATCCAAAATATCAGTCCCAATGCACTTATATTTAAATTAAAAATATGTATAATGGGTTTTAAAAAATGGCCGTCGGACATTTGCGATTACTCCGGTACCTTTAAAGTGACACTAGTTTGAATTCACACATATACAGTTGACACGGTAACTATCTTAAGTTTGAAAAACTTTAGACTAGGTGATTTGATTTGAAATTTGTTTTTATAGAACTGAACTCAGATAATGTTAATTTAATTCCATATATAATTTACCATGATAACTATCACGGCTACAGAAATAACGAGGTTTAGTCATAAAAACGTTAAAAATTAGATATTTCAATTAACTATATTTTGTGTTTGAATTTACATTTTAGGATACTTTTTTGAACTTACATTATCAACATTTATTGAAGTATCTAAAAATATGAATCATTGTATTCCAATCTAATTTAAATGCTGAATTGTAGTTAAAATAAACTTAAAATAAAATTATAAACAAAGATGACACAGGGATGCAATACGTTAGCATTCCTTATAAATTTAGCATTGTCCCTATACTTAACATTCATCCAAAGAACATTCACCCACTGAGTTAGCATTGTTATAGGCTAAGCATTTCCCATTTCATCCCTATGCCATAGAATTAACATTACCCATGTTAAAGCATGTCTATACATTAGCCGAGTGTTATAACTAAAGCCTCCATTTTCCGGGAATAAAAACATCCAAATTCGGGAATTAAAAGGCCAAAATTGGGAAAATTCGGGAAATTCGATTTTACTCAATTATAACACAATCATTATACATATAAATCATTTAGAAATGAATTATATTTAATAATGACATGAAATTTGAGCTTATTTCAGTCTTATATTTCTAAGAATAATCTTAAACTGAGAGAAAGAACGCTAGACTTCGACGGAGATAATCAATATATATTTTGTAAGACATGTTGTGGATTACAAAACATGTTTTGATTTAAGTTATATTCAGTTTAGAACAATATTAAGAGTTTTGGTGAAATATTATAGTTATTAAATAAATAATTTTCGTCGAAAAATATCTAAATTCGGGATTATTTGTCATAAAAATAGACTTTTCGGGAATTTTCCCAAAATAAGCCAAAATCGGAAAAAATCGGGAAATTAAAACTTATATATTTTTGGTCTATTATAATAACCAGCGTTAAATTCTACATCAAATGCATATATCATATTAATAAATTCAGCCATTTTAAAATT